>JAHBCN010006567.1:0-48234 GCA_019359885.1 Listronotus oregonensis
GAGGATTCCAAGTATAATTTCTCTGCTCCCAACAAAGCAACCGAAATGCCACCTTTATGTATCTTCTTACAGTTTAACTTAAGAGGCTCCGAACTTTCCACTTTTTCGTTCCGTCATCTCAAGAAGGTCCAGACTGGAATCTGCTAACCGCAGAAGTTTTCCCTTCTCCAAATTTCCAAATATTTAAGTCTTATGAAAATAAACTTCCTCTTACCACACTTAAGACACCCTAGGTACGTTAGTATTAAAGCCTTAGCCTTGGTGGACTGTCCCAAGATTTAAAAATAAAAAAAAAAAATGCTTATGTAAAAATTTTTATACTTCTCGTTAAATTTGTTTATGTTACCTGCATGAGGTGACACAATTTTATTGTACTTTTATACAAATTATAAATTTATAAAATATTGTATAAGCCAAAAAAACGCAAACAACCAGTCTAAATTATGGTGAGCTTTTACTTTTCTTGACTCTCGCCGATTTTGATGATTTTTTGCTTTCGGAGGCGCTGATTACAAATATAAAGTAAGTTTTTTCGACAACGTTTTAGTTTCTTCATATCGATTCTTAAATAAGATAATTAAATTAAACTTATTTACTCTATCTTGCCCTTCTTTTATCACAAAATTGATGATAAGTACACGAAATTATCATACAATGCTTGAATTTATTAAAAAAAATCGTGTTTTTTTAATTTTAGTAAGCTTTTTTTTTGTAAAAATACAGAACTCCCAAATATATCGACCATTTAAATCAAAGGCTGTGTAGTGGCGCCATCAATTCGTTTCATATTAAATCAGATGATATAAAATCCAATATTACACAATGATTTTAAATATTCTATAATAGCTTCGTTTAATAACCAACAATGTTTAAAAAAAAAAAAAAAACAGTGAAAGTATAGTTAGTTTGAATTTTAAATTTGATGATATCAACTTATACATGGTAATAAAGAATTATGGAAGTCCGACCTGACCTACTGTTCAAATTCCGGGGCCTTTTCTCCTTTTTCCGCTGCCCTGCACGCGTGGCCAATTTTGTTCTACAGCATTGGCCTTCCAAAAATCTTTCAAACTTTCTTGCAGCCCAAGGATATAAGCACTAATAGCCCCAGAGCTGTTGAACGTTTTAGGCCACGCGCTTAAGTAAACATCAAAATTTGCGCAACACTTTCAACCCTTTAATTAAAACAATTCAAGAGTTGGTCGGTCCCAGGACCAGACCTTGACTTTATGTTTAGGGGTCCTTCTAGGACAATAACACAAATTTTCAAAGTGCCTCAAGAACCTAAATAAAATTGTTCATCAGCTCTCCTTCTATACGAACGCCTTGGCGCGATACATTTCTCCTAGCCAGCTTTGACCCTATACTACTCTGGCCCAACCCTATAAATAGCGTTTGTCGATTTTCTAAAGGTACTGTAATGGCCCACTAATGTCAGCGTCTTTTAATTGACTGTGTCTATCAACATTCGTTGGCCCGATATTAATCCTCAGTTAATGGTTCGACAGAAAAAAGACAATGATATATACACAGAAGCCTATTAACTTAACTGAGTTACAAATCCAACGTTATTAATTAAGCATTGGCCCACTGCATTTATTTGTTACTCAGCGTACGTTAGATCGTGTTTGTTCTCCTTTTTGACCCTTTGCCTAACCACCGACAACTAAAAGTGAACCGTGCCATCAAAATATAACTTTTTCAGAAGCTTGCTAATTTTTGTGAATGATTAGGGATGACGTGATCGGAAAGTTTGTACCGTTTTTCGGCAGTTTTTGTGTTTTTTTGGTGTTTTGGCAAATAAAAAGTATATTATGGTGATATTTTTTAGTTTTTAGAATCTTTGTTGTTATTATATTTCGTATTATTATTGGCTGTTATGTTAACTCTGACTTTGTTTTTTTTTAGTTAGACTATTTTATGACATTTTAAATTCATCTGCAATTCACATTGTTTTAAGTGCCTCGTTTGTCTTGTTGTGCTCAAGGCAATATATTATAGTTTTTTATGTATTTTTTTTTAGTAAAACTCAAAATTTTTACATTTTTATTTTATTTGGTTTTTCAGTAGTGTTCCAACAGTAAGCCTAAATGAAACACGGTAAATATTAGTAACTATTTAGCTAATATCCCAATGTTTTTCCAACAGTGGCTGAAAATCATAAATATTGGCCAATATGTAGAAGTATTGCAAACTATAATAACGCAATTAGGGCCGATATTGGCATCAACATTTATTGTGTCAATGGGCAGTTGAATAATTAAATGAAAAAGTATATTGGACCATTGGTTTTTCATTATTCAATGTTTATAGGGAAGAATGAAATCTCGCGTGGTGCTTAATGTTCAAAGCCGTTTATCACGCTTTTTTGCCTTTGTAGAATAAAATATGACATTTAATAATGCGTTCACTAGTTTCAACTCGAACAAGTACAGGGTGGCCCGTTTATCTTGGAACACTACCTTATTCCATAAAATATACATGAAACAAAAAAAAGTTCTAGATAAAAGTCTCCAAGTTTAATTTATATTTTAACAATATTTTACTTTTGTATATACAGGTTACTCCATTTTCCGTGGACATACATCAACTTTCTTAATTTAAATAGGACACCCTATATATTAATGCATCTTTAGATTTTACGTAAAAATTCTAGACAAATTTCATAAATAATGTCCTTTACCCAAAAATAATTATCAATTTTTTGGATAAGAAAGCCTTTATTATTTAATTTCAATTAAATTTCTTATTGAAAAGAACCTACTTCAAGAAATTTTTTAAATATTTTGATGACTGCCAAAAATCAATTTTTTTAAATGGAAACCCCCAAATTTTATACTTTTATCTTATTTAGAATTAAAAATAAGGGTAAGTTTGTGTAGAGTTGTTTATTCCAAAATTTTGTAGTTTTCGAAATTTTGGCAATATAATATTATTTTATTGCAAAAATGGTATAATCTGCTATATGGTTCTTAAGTTTTTTTAATAGTTGGCCATGACAGCGTTTAAAAATCAATCAAGTAGTATAGAGTGTGTGAAATATGAAAGAATGAAATAAAATAAATTAAAGACTGGAATAAGTCAATTAATCTTTTTATTTAACTTTTTGCTTCATCTCCTATATATTTTTTGAGATAAGGTTGTGTCGCAAGATAAGCGGCCTATAGTTTAAACAAGCAGATTTTTTAACAAATAGTGACATTGTTTTTTAAATGCTGCCATGGCCAACTATTAAAACAACTTAAAAGCCATATAGCAGACTATAGCATTTTTGCAATAGAAAAGTATTATATTGCCAAAATTTCGAAAATTACCAAATTTTGGAATAAGCAACTTAACACAAACTTACCCTTATTTTTAATTCCAAATAAGATTAAAGTATAAAACTTAAGAGTTTCTATTAAAAAAAAATGATTTTTGCAGTTTTTTCACCTTAATTTTTAATCTAATTTTTTGAATGCCCTGTATAAACAGTCATCAAAATATTATAAAAATCTTTTAAAGTAGGTTCTTTTCAATAAGAAATCTAATTAAAATTAAATGATAGAGGATTCCTTATACGAAAAATTGATAAATATTTAAGAATTCGCAAACGTGATTTTTTATATAAATTTTTAAATGTGTCAAAAACGGTAAGACCTAAGTATAGGACAATATATATGAAATATGTCTAGAATTTTACGTAAAATAAAAAAATGCAATAATATATAGGGTATCCTATTTAAATTAAGAAAGTTGATGCGTTTCCACGGAAAATGGAGTACCCTGTATATACAAAAGGAAAAGATTGTTAAAATATAAATTAAACTAAGAAACTTTTAAATGGAAATTTTTTCTGTACCTTGTATATTTTATGAGATAAGGTGGTGTCCCAGGCAGGTAAGTCCACAGAAACAGCATTACATGAGCTTGTAGAAAAGGCCGAATATGCTCTCAAATACAAGGAGGTACTAATGTGTGCCTTCCTGGATATAGAAGGATCGTTTGACAACACGTCCCTAACATCTATCTCAAACGCATCGAGGCGCAGAGGGATCGACGCAACAAGCTGCAGGTGGATAGACTGCATGCTTAAGAGCAGATCAGTATATACTTCAATTCTTGAAGAAACTCTTGTAGCTCGGGTTGAGCGAGGATGTCCGCAAGGGAGAGTTCTGTCCCCACTGCTATGGAACCTTGTCATGGACGACCTACTAAATGTCCTTCAACTTGAAGGGCACCAAACATTGGGATACGCAGACGATCTCGTTATTATGGCCCAAGAAAAATTTAACAATACTGTTAGGGATAAAATGCAACAGGCCCTAAACGCAGTTACCAAATGGACGAGAATGGAGGGACTAAACATAAACCCTTCTAAATCAGCCATAGTTGCCTTCACCAAAAGAAGAAATCTAGAGGGCTTAGGGCCCCTGATCCTACCAGGTGAATCAATCAAGATTGTGGGAGAGGTAAAATATTTGGGTGTCATCCTAGACTCTAAACTTACCTGGAACCATCATCTTCAGAAAATAAGAAAGAAAGCGGAGATGACTCTTATGTTAATCAGACGCGCTCATGGGAAAACATGGGGCCTTAAACCAAACATGGCCTATTGGTTATACACCACGGTGGTAAGGTCTATGATAACATACGCATCACTGGTATGGTGGACAAAAATGCGAAAAAGAACTGCTGTTACAGAACTTGGAAAGGTACAGAGACTTACTTCCTTAGTTATAACAGGAGCAATTAAACAACCCCAACAGCAGCCATGGAGTGTCTCTTAGACCTTCCACCACTCACCTTATAGTGATGGGAGAGGCAAGAATGAGCTACTTCCGACTGCAACAAAAATCAACTGGTGTCTACGCTAGTTTGGGACACAACAACATAAAAAGTGAGGTTGGCGGCAACATCCTGGACGAGAGAACAGACCAGATGATTCCCCAATACTCATTCAACAAAAACTTCGAGGTAAAAATTCCAGATCGAAGTGAGTGGCAGCAACCCGATCTCCCCGGCACGGTTGGAGACATCATCTGGTATACGGATGGTTTTAAAACCGAGCAGCGAACTGGAGCGGGCGTGTACAGTGAAATGAGGAATTCACAATTCTCCATTTCACTAGGAACACACAGTTCTGTATTTCAAACGGAAATATATGCTTTACTGCACTTTGCAAAAGAAAATAACAGAAGGGCTTATAAAAACAAGCGGATCTGCATAATAACAGACAGCCAAGCGTCACTGGGGGCACTAGTAAACCCCAAGGTAACGTCCAAGCTGACATGGGAATGCCAAAAAGAACTGGAAGTCCTGGGAAAACGCAACAGAGTAACTCTCTTGTGGGTACCAGAACATTCGGGGATAGAAGGCAACGAAAAAGGGGATGAGCTAGCGAGACAGGGATCATCCACACCATACTTTGGGCCAGAACCTGCCCTTGGAGTGACCAAAACAACAGCACGAGGGCAAACCAGGGAATGGATCCAAAACAAACACGAAGAATACTGGGGAAACCTTAGTAGAATTAGACATGGAAAAAGCTTCATAAAAGAACGAAGGAAGAACTACCCAGACAAAGTAGGAAAAGACTTCGCATAGCAGTAGGGTTGCTAACGGGGCATGATAACCTAAGAGGACACCTACACAAGATAGGCTCATACAATGGGGACCCAAGTTGCAGAATGTGCGACGAGGGGGAAGAAACAGCCTACCATATCCTGTGCGAATGTAAAGAATTGAATCACAAAAGACAGGCATTATTTGGGCAACCGGAAATGAGCCCACAGGAATATATTAACCAACCAATCTCGGGGTTATACAGTCTTGTAGAAGGAACAAGACTAATGGGAGAATTGATATAAAAGATAATGGGAGATTAGGCACAAAAAGCCCATGAGGCTGTGCTGCCTCCGGTAGTTAATCACGACGGCCCCCAGCGAAGAAGAAGAAAAAGAAGAAGGTAGTGTCCCAAGATAAACGAGCCACCCTGTACAGTTAATACTCTAAATCGTCAAAAATATCACTGCAAACTATTTAAACGGCGATTTCGAAAAAACTACACATCGCACATCGTCCAGCTTTAGCCCATTATAGCAACACGTTATAGATAATTATTTTTCCCAAGATCAGCTTTCCAACTTTAAAAGGGTCCAAGTTATGAATTTTTTAAAAAGTTGTCATTTTTAGCATTTTTTTCGACTTTTCTCTGCGAAAAATGCATCAGTAAAGATATGCAAAATGCCATTTTGTTTGTTTTGTGATTATTTACAAAATTTTTATTGACAGTATTGCGATTAAAGTAACAAAAACTAAATTAATTTTTTTTATTCTAAAAGAAAAAATATCTATTTTTGACAGTTTTTTTTTCATATAAAAAACAAAGAAAAGCTAACTTTTGCACGGATCTTGGTTTTTAGGTTTTTATTAAAAAAAAAAAAAAAACGGTACTGGTGGTTTGTTGTTAAGTTTTAACTACCATAAAAAGCTTTATAAACTGTGCTAAATACGTTTTCAAATTGTTGTACCCTTATAACGTATATATATTTTTTTCTTATAAATTAAAATATTTTATTGCTACATTTTAGGAAAAGCAACTAAATTATACCTCCTTTCATCTTACTATTGAGATTCGTAACTACATCCGTACCATGATTTTGTAATTTGCTTTATGTAACTGCATTGCATGAAATTACGTTACTATTTGCTGCACGACCAATAGAACTCTGATTAACCATTTCGGTTATGGAATGAAATTTGTAGTAAATTCCCATATCATATCATTTGTTCGCCCGATCAAATTAATGCCGATATATTAACCCTCAACGGATTACATTTTATAAATATGAAAAATATCCCATTAAAAATATTTTGTTGAGCATGGTACTTTTATAATAAAATTTAAACGAAAATTTTATAGGTTTTGATGAGAAAAAAGTTATAACACCAGTAGCGGATTTACATAAAGTCAAGGAAACGTAGTACAAAAATGGGCCTTATGAGGGATTTTTTGTGCAGTAAGATGGATTTGAATGCGGTTTTTTGCATTCGATTCGTATGAATGTCTACAAACTTTGTGAACAAATTTAATTAATGGGAAATGAAAAACTGCATTTGTGCATTAAAAATGCATTTCTGAAATGCATTTTAAAGTTTGCAATTATACAAAATTTATAACTAGGTAAATAATGATGGAAATAGGCCAGAATTCGTTACTCGGGGATTTCCGAGGTCGCTTAACACGAATATAAAATTATCAAGAGCCTACGGAGTACCTGGTGCCCGATAAGGATGTGGTAGAAGTCGTCTTCTGGAGTTTTACGACAATTTCTTTTAATATCAGCCAAATTTTGTTACTCGGGGGTTTTCGAGGTCGCTGAACACGAATATGACATTGACAAGAACCTGCGAAATATCTGGTGCGCGCTATGAATGGTGTAAACGTCGTCTTCTGAATTTTTACGAAAAATCCTTCTAATATCAGCCCAATTTCTTTACTCAAGAGGTTTTTGTTGCTAAACACGAATATGACATTAACAAGGGCCTGCGGAGACCTGGTGTGCGCTAAGAATGGTGTAAACGTGTAAACGTCGTCTTCTGGAGTTTTACGACAAATCCTACTAATATCGGTCCAATTTCTTTACTCGGGGGTTTTTTGTGGTCGCTGAAAACGAATATGATATTGGCAAGGGCCTCAAAAACCCCCCAAGAAACAAAATTGGGCTGACATTAGGAGGAACTGTCATAAAACTCGAGAAGACGACATTTACACCATTCTTAGCGCGTACTAGGTACTCCGTAGGCCCTTGTCATTGACAGATTCGTGTTCAGCGACCACAAAAACCCCCCAAGTAAAGAAATTCGGCTGATATTAGAAGGATTTGTCATAAAACTCCAGAAGACGACGTTTACACTATCCATAGGGCGCACCAGGTACTCTGTAGGCCCTTGTTAATGTCATATTCGTGTTCAGCGACCTCGATAATCTCCGAGTAACAAAATTGGGCTGATATTAGATGGAATTGTCGTAAAACTCCAGAAGACGACGTTTACACCATCCTTAGCGCGCTCCAGGTGGTCCGTAGGCCCTTGCCAATGTCATATTCGTGTACAGCGTCCTTGAAAACCCCCCAAGTAACAAATGTGGGCTCATTTTCATCATTATTTACCTAGTTAAAATTTTTTATAACTGCAAACTTTTAAGTGCATTTCGAAAATACCATTTTTCTATTGTACACAAGGGCGTCGATAATATTTTTTCCTGGGAGGGGTAATTTTAGTATCGGAAAAAACAACTCTGAACACAAACCTGACAAAATATGTTACATAAACTGTTATTTGCTGAAAAATAATCCTGTTGTCAAAATCATGGTCAAAGTATTTATTGATGAATGTTTGCACATTCGACTTCGGGAGAATATATTTGCCGACGACGTGGTAGGTAGGGTTTGGGGGGGGGAACTACCCTCATTACCCCCCTTATCGACGCCCTTGATTGTTTTTTTTGCTTTGGTTGGCTTTGCACAGGAATGCATACAGCCACTACATTTAACGTATTATATTTAAGTTTTTTTTTTTAATCAAATAATTTTTTAATGAGTATCTGTATAAAAATCTATACGATAAATATTCGTATACACGAATTATTATACCTTAAAACCATTTACAATATATAATAAGAATTCATACAGACATACACTTCGAAATAAGTCACAAATTGGGAACTGCTTGCGAAGAATCAAAAACATGCATGACAAGGGCACACGCTTCACGCCATAGTGGTCTATCTAGGCGATTTTGATAATTAACACAAACAGAGGATAATCGCCCAGGATAAAGGGATTACAAATAAGGATAGAGTTGGGTTTACGAGTCCCTACAGCTTTCTCACACACATCTTTACAAAACAAAGAAATGCATTATAAACCCTTTTGTCTTCTCGTATCATATAGACTAATGATTGAAAATTCATCGGTAGTAATTTATATTTAGCTAACTCAGTTAATAAAAAGTTGGAAGCATTCTTATTCTGTTCACACTCAAAGCACCAGTGGTCCATATCATCGGTTTTGCCATTACAGTTACATTTATCGGTATCAGAGAGGCCCATTTTATGAAGCATATATTTAATGTTACCATGTCCAGTAACTGCTCGGAAAAGGGTAACATAACAGTTTCTATTAAGTTTTTCATATTTTATTAAAGGTTTGGCAACAAGGTTGGGATATGTTCGAGTGTATCTATTTATGTTCTGGCGTGCATAGCTCTGATACATATTACGCCAGTAACTGTATATATTTTCTTTTATAATCGAAAAGGTATCATAAAATTGTATTCCAGAGATATTAATATTACTGTTAATGGCTTCTCTAGTCAACCTATCAACGTGTTCATTGCCTTGGATACCAGAGTGCCCTTTAGTCCATATAAAAAGAATGTCAACGTTTTTATCCTGAAGGATAGTTATTCTTTGAAAAATTTCAAATGATTACTAATTGCCTTAAGAGACGACATTGAATCTGAAAGGATAGTATATTTATCTGCCCTCCCATGTTGGGAAATGTACTCCAGTGCCTGTAGTATAGCATACATCTCGGCTGTAAAAATACTGGCATTATCATGGAGTTTAAAGCATTTAGAAACATTATCCATGGGTGCATAATAAGCGCAACCAACCTCTTCTGGTGTTTTAGATCCAAGACGTTCATACGAATCGAATGCAAAAAACCACATTCAAATCCATCCTACTGCACAAAAAATTCCCCGGGCATTTCTTCGTTTCCTCGACCAATAAGGTGCATTCGAGGTTAATGTCCAGGGCGGGAAATTTTCTGGGGCGGCAAAGTTGCTTTTAAAAGGGCATTTGTGTTGAAATCATTTTGATATTATGATAAATAAAATAACTTTTTTTATTATTAAGATTATGTTTAGAATTATTATACACCTTGCAATTTTATCAACAAAATAGTTCTAGTGTCTCAAATTTTATAAATTAACAGTTGAAAAATTCACAGGTCTGGAGACACATTACTGTCTATATGTCATCATAACCTTAGCATATATGAGGCCATTATTTGCAAAACTCGCTAAACGACATTTTTGCAGAAAAATGTTTTATATGTCAGAAATGTTCATTTCCATAAGGCGAATAGTTTGGTCGAGTCAGTTTCGCCCTAAACTGGCTCTTTGATACCTAAATGTAATATTAAAAAGGCTGGTTATTTGCAAAATTAGCCCTATGCTTCGCGAAATTAGTTGCAAAACTCGCTGAATGCGTTAGAATAATCACGTGACTTTTTGCAGGAGTAAGGCGACGTGTATTATAAGATAAGTATTTTTTTTCAAGACGATTGTTGATGTCGTTGGTTGATGTTGTATTGTGTTCATGTGTTTTTACGTCTTATTTGCAGTCGTAGCGACGAGTCGTGTGTCATAATAGTTGTTGTCATTAGTCTTATTCAGACGATTGTTTTAACGTCTTATTTGCTATGTTGCCAAGCGTATGCGGTAGGTATATCATAGAATATTTTAATTAATTGCGGCTGTTCTATTCCAGATATTTACCACAGACTCTGACAACGTATCCGACCTGCAAATTGTCTGGAACTGATTTTTCCGATGGTTGGATATTCATTCATCCCTCCTGACAGGGTTTTTAGTTTGGTTGAAAAGGACATAAAGAAGACACCATTCATTGTCGAACCTTGTCAATATGATGATATAATTAGAAAACATGCCACTGTTTGAAAGTTGGGGGTTGACTGGAGACTATTTGACTGGAGGGCAGAGACCAAAAGAGTAGGTAGTAAAGAATCCCTCATCATAGCATCTTGCCTTCAATAAAGCAAAACGTTTCATTTTTATCAGGAATAATAGTACTGTTCTGGTGCAAGGCAAAACTAATTATCGCACTAGTAGTGAAAATCCAAAAGGTATTTGCAAAAAAAATTGCAGAGTTTCCTCGCTATATATCGATAAATTGCTGGCTCAACATTATGAGAACGATTGGAGGAATCTTCCACAACTAACTTTCTATAAAAGTCATCTCACAAAGCCTGCCGCTGCACACGAAGAAGATGATATTTTGGAGGGACGCCAAACTCAAACTGAGGATTTTCCTGTTTTAATAATTTATATTTTTATTTTGTTTTGACTGAATTTCCTATATTTATTTTTGTTAGAAAAAATTTTTCTTTGTTTTCTATACAGTTAAATAAACGCAATTAAGATTTGTTTTTACACTAGTTTTAATATTATCATGTTTGATTAATAAGGGCAAGAACTCAGATAATATATATTTTTTAATTTTATTTGCAAAATTGTCTTTAAGCACTTTATTTATTTATTTTTAGCAAAATTGTTAGAGTTTTAGGTTTCTTATTAGTGATTTTGCTTTTCTGTTCCTACGAAGCTACCAGTGAAAAAAAAGTGGCTAATTATAATGCATTAGTAGTGGTGTGAGCAGTTTTTTTCATATCTTGAACAATTTACTTTAAAGCATAGGGCGAGTTTTAAAAATAATGGCCTTATATTTAGCCTCATATTTATTATTATTACAGATCCATTGACGCTTGACACGCATTTCTAAAATTGTCTTTGTTACTTTTATGTATACAGTGTAGCCATTTATTTGGGATTTTTTTTTTATTTATTGCACAATCAAAATACAAATATTGCCTAAAGTTGGTGCATATTCGATAATCATATAAGGTGCACTTAGAATGATTGCAAATCAAACATTCTTTTTATTAAGGCAAAACATTAGTAATGATAATAAGCATATCAAAAAACGCCCATTCAAAGTGCAAAATTTTTAGTTTCAATATTTATTAAAAAATTAATATACAAACATAAATCCTACTAAAATAATCGCGGACATCCATGGAAAAGAACAAATAAGTGTAAAAAGTAAACATTATTATTATTCTAATTGTAAATTAAAACTAACAACACAAGGTATGCATTATACTCGTATTTGTACTAAACGCACCCAAATCTCAAAAGCAATAAAGCAATGGTTTGATTAGTTCCTTTCTTGGCTAACGTTAACTGTCTTGGAGAAGGCATTTGAAATCAAATAATCCTAATAAGCAAAGAATAATTATTTAAGAAAGAAAGATTATTGTCACCAAGCCATCATTATGTTTACTTTTAACCCTCATTTGTTTTTTTCATGTGTATCCGCGATAATTTTAGTAGGTTTTTTTAATGTCTATTAATTTGTACAAGTTTTTTAATGAATATTTAAAATAAAAATTTTGTACTTTCAATGAGCGTTTTTTAATAGACATATTATCATTACTAATGTTTTACCTTATTAAAGAGATTTTTTGCAAAATTTTAGAGTTGTGTTTAATATCGTTGCAACAAACATGAAATTTGTAATTCCCTAAAAAATTAAAAATCTATGTTAATTTTACAAATATGCTTATAATTAAACAAAGTTATGCGAAATTTATTTAATTTTGAATAATTTATAAGAGTGTTTAATATGAATATTAAAAAATAATAAGTTTTAAAGGTTTTTCAAGAAAAAAACAAAAAATCTTCGGAGGCCATATTTTGGTATTTAGGCATTACCTTTAATTCTGAACAACTTTTCCCTATAACATTTTGCTAAATTTTTTAAAATAAGGGTACTTTACTTTTATACAATTTTTTTATTTTTTACCTACCCTGTATGCTGTTTGAGTTGCAACCATTCTAAGTGCACCTAACATGATTATTGAATATGTACCAACTTTCGGTAATATTTGCATTTTGATTGTGCAATTAATAAAAAAAATACCATATGTTGCACACTTAAATGACCACACTGTATATTACTAAAAATTATTTTGTTTTATTAATTATTAAATGTTTATTGGGTTAAAAAAAATCCCTTGCGCCTGTTTTTGATTCTACGAGAGATTTTACTAATTCTGATAGAATTTTTTATTTCGAAGTTGGTATCACTGTAATCCTGTTATTCTGTGGTTGTCTTTTTTCGCTTGTATTCGCCAGGAGCGGTCTCACGTTTAAGGGTGCAACAGTAGTCTGCTAGCATATTTGGGGTCCATTTTTTACTGTAGCGCTTTTCCATCTGAACAATTTGCTGGTAAAATCTCTCGCTGTGCTCGTCTGAAACTATACCCAAATTGCCAGGAAATAATTTTAAATGGGAGTGAAGAAAATGAAGCTAAAGTGACATATTGCAACCTAGGGCCTTATAAGATCGGATAAGTTCTTCAACTAGATATTTGTTGATTCCGAAACAACGAAACTGATGGCCGTTTTTTTTCATTGAACAGACAAAACTGCCTTAAGACTGTTTCGAAGAGTCAATAGTTCCACTGGTAGGTACATAGGAAATCCAAGTTCATTTAGTAAACCTGGAATATCATGACAGTGATAAAATACGGCCAGCTATAGTCTGCCTCTTCCGAAACGTAATAATGTCTAATCTTTTTGTAAAAGGCTGCAAACAAGATCCAAGCAGTTGTGTCTTTTTTTTACCTAGAAAATTGCTTCATACATCTTTAAAGGCATCCCATGCCTTTTTTTCTCTCTGAAAAAGATAGTTTTAAAATTTTGGTTCTTAAAAAGTTCTCGTATTTGAGGTCCAACGAACATTCCTTCTTAAAGCTTTGCTTAACCTTTACGCGGAAATTTCCGTCTCAAATAAAAGAACGCATTTCCTTTTCTGTCTAAGGCTTTAACAAAATTTTTTATAAGCCCTAGTTTTATGTGTAGAGGAGGTAAATAAACTTTGGCTGATCTACTAAAAGTTCAATAAGGACGTTTTTCTAGCCGAGCACGATGTTTTCAGGTAACGGCCAATCTTTAACTAAATAATGTTGGTTTCTGGCTCTGTTGTCCCAATCGCTTAAAAAACAACAATATTTTGTAAAGCCACTCTGCAGTCCTCCAAGCAGTGCAATAACTTTGAGATCGACGCAGACATTCCACTTAGGATCTTCGTATTTTATGCTTTGGAGTAATATGCGCATGTTCGGGTATGTTTCTTTTATAATTACAGCATAACCAACGGAAACTGATGGCCGTTCGTTTTCATTGAACAACAAAACTGCCTTAAGACTGTGTTCGAAGAGTCAATAGTTACCACTCGGTAGGTACATAGGAAATACCAAGTTCATTTAGTAAACCTGGAATATCATGACAGTGATAAAAATACGGCCAGCATAGTCTGCCTCTTCCGAAACGTAATAATGTCACATCTTTTTGTAAAAGGCTGCAAACAAGATCCAAGCAGTTGTGTCTTTGTTTTTGGAAGATTTAAATCACGAACTAGATCACTGAGCTCTTCTTGAGGTATAAAATGTGGCTGTTTACTGCTACTACATTCGAAAAAGGGTTAAATAGGTAGGACTTATCAAAATAACGTATTTGTTTGGCGAATAGGATTTTCGTGCCCAACAGTGTAACAGAAAGTTTCCAAAAGTTTTTAGAATTATTATGTGATAATAATCCGTGGTGTATATTGACTATAAAAGTGACTGAAAAAATATCGGTAAAGAATTAAGTTATTACCCAAAAAGTATTTAAATCATTTCAAAACGTGGACGGAGGTCCCCTGGCCCCAGCAAGTGCACGCCACTGTGTATAATAAACAGGAACAATCTTCATGGTTAAAATAAATTATTATAAATTTGTATAACGTACAGGGTCATCCAGCTGAATTGTAAGACTAAACAGAACCATATTTGTGGCTTTTCACGTATTAAAAAAACATTAAAATTGCCATCTTGTGTATTTTTTCCATGAAATTTTAAAGAACTGTTAAGACAAGAGTAGTACAGTAGAAGTACAGAAAATACACCAAAAAATTTTTTTGGGACACCTTATTGTTTTTGAAAGCGTCTTATTCTTTCGATATGTTTTAATAAATAGGATTTTGTAATCATCTTTAATAACAACCAAATTTCTTTTGTTTTAATTCAAATCACTTTTCCTGAGTATTCTTCAAGTTTTTACGGAAAAATGCTTAAGACCCCTATTTTCAATTTTAATACAAAGGAAACCACAAATATCAGTTGCACCTCTTTTAAAATAATTAAAGAAATTCTAATAAAAATAACACCAATTGTAGATAATTAGCTGATACATCCGTCAAAAACTTTTAACTAAACATCCTTTTAATAGTCCAGTCACTGAACGTTTTCCGCTTGAAATTCAACTAAACCATTTGACTTGAAATTTTTACAATAATTGTAAAATGACACAAATTACAAAGCCAACATGCGCTACATTCCGGGGGTGAATGTCGTACCTTCTCAGGGGTGTAAATGTTAATTTTCAAAATAACACCGGAAATCGATGGATAAGCTTATTCTAAGCAAAAAATCAGATATAAAGTTTTTTTGATAACCCAATTCTTTTAAAAAAATCCTATTCAAAATGAGGCCTATAATATGTGTTTTTTACTTATAGTTGTAAACGCCATACAAATAGTCCAGAAAACGAAGCTGAAAAATGTGCAAAACCTGACATTTTTTTAAAAATACATAGATTTGCATGAAAATTTGGGATTAAGCTTAACTTACCTTCCTCTTAAAAATCTATATTATGCCGATGGGCGCTCTTTATTTTTTATTGGTAAAAACTACCTCCTATTGCAAAAACCTTCCAAACTTTCATATTAAAGCTTAACTAACATAAACTTAGGCTCAAATAAGTTGAAAAATAAGTATTTAATTATTTGAAACATTATTTAATATATTTTAATTCTTGAAATTCAACCCTTAGTATGATTTAATAAAAAAAATTGTCAACCTTAGAAAAATTAACATATTGTCACAGAGTTGTAATTAAAAAATGTGACTGCTCAAAAGTATTACAAATTTTGTAATTTTTTAATTCCTAAAAATCCACTCCTTAAAAAAATTATAGTACAAAACCGCGGATTTTTTAAAAAATGTATAGAATCGCATAAAGAATTGTAATTAAGTTCCACTCACCCTTAAAGTGTGCATTACGCCATTGAGCGCTTTTTTATTTTTTAGGGGATTAAAAACTACCCCTTAATACTTTTTTATTAAAGCCTAAATTAAATAAAACTTGGCTCAAATAAGTTGAATAATAATTGGTTAATCTTTGAAATATTAGTTTTAACCCTTAAAAGCAAACCCAAGTATGCTCTAAATATTGGCTTTTTAAGCATAACTTCTTCAGTTTTTGTGATAAAAAGTTCTTAAAAAACCATTTTGTTGGTTTTTTCAAGAGCTATAAGGTCCTATAAATTAAAACTGTTAAAAACCTTTACTATTTTAAAGGGGTGAGTTCAAAGGGCTGAAACAAGGTAGTGTTCGTTTATACACAAGCGTTTTAAACGTATATATCTTACTTAATTTTCTTCATAGAGTAAATTAAAAAACAGTAAGACGTTTGTGATTTAAGAAGCTACAACTTAATACCTTAGTAATTTTTACGTATCTCCCTTAGTTTTTGAGTTATTTTAAAGAAAAGTCTGAAATTTGATTTTCACTTGCAGCTCCATTTTTTTTTAAATCAGGCAATTTAAATCGGTTAAAATTTTAGAATGTATTATAAACATAGATAAAGAGAATTAAAAAAGGGCTACGGCCTATTTTAATTAGGGTGGTAATAAGGAGGTTGTTTTCAAAGATTTTTGCACTCAAAAAATTTTGGAAAGGTCTTTGCAAATGTTCAAAAAAGTTATTATTAGTTTTCCTCAAAAAATACGTATATTTTGCGTTATTTGCCTTTGAAACTCTGAAATTTTGTGTTTGATGAATAACAGCTAACCTTTAACAAACCACAACTTGGTTTGAATTGGTCCCACAGCAATTACAAAAAAAAACTTTTTATTTATTTTTTTAAAAGATACAATTTTGTTATTTACATTTTTTTTATACAAACATACTTATTGAAATATTTGAAAAACCTGAATAAAAAACTTGAATTTATCGACGAAAAACTCTGATCGCGAATAACTCGAAAAGCAGGCATTTTACAAAAAAAATGCATAAAACATTTTTTGCTTAGAAGTCATTTTTCTATTGATTTCTGTGGTGAAATATGAGAAAAAAATTCCACCCCACAGATGGTTTGGCAACCACCGCCAAAATAAAGGCGGCCTTCGGCATAATATAGATTTTGATCCTTGGACTATTCCCTACCTACTGTCAAAATTTCAAGTCATTCTATGCATTTTGAAAAAATTTCTGGGCAAAATGGTTCGTTTTCTGGAGTAAAAGCGAGCTATACCTTTTTGAGAGCGATTTTTTAATTATAATATTTGACATTTTGATACTAAAAATAAAATCAATAAGAATGTCATTATGACACGTCGGAATATAAAACCTTATATTGTACACAATTATACTCTACAATTAGCAATAACTTGAATTTTTTAAAAATCAAATATTTTACACCTACGGACCAAGGGGGAATACATTTTAGACAAGACAGTCTTAAAAGATAAAACCAAAGGGTCTTAAAATAGTACTCTTAAAAACATATATAAAATTAAAGCTTGCTACTTTAACGTGGTTCACATAAATTTTAAAAGAACTTTCAATAAGCTGTAGGAAGTTAGGGCCCACGCCCACTAGGGGCACTAGCACACCCCAAGGTAACGTCCAAGCTGACGTGGGAATGCCAAAAAGAAGTGGAAGTCCTAGGAGAACGCAACAGACTAACTCTCCTGTGGGCACCGGAACATTCGGGAATAGAAGGAACCCGAAAAGCGAATGAGCTAGCGAGACAGGGATTATCCACTCCATACTTTGAACCAGAATCCGTCCTTGGAGTGACCAAAACCACAGCACAAGGGCAAACTCGGGAATGAATCCGAAACAAACACGAGGAATACTGATCCAGCATCAGTAAAATAAAATATAAAAGAGCTTTATAAAGGACCCATCCAAAAGAACAAAGGAATAACTACTCAGACAAAGTAGGAAAAGATTTCGCATAACAGTAGGACTGCTAACAGGACACGATAACCTAAAAGGACACCTACACAAGATAGGCTCATACAATAGGGACCCAAGATGAGAAGAAACAGCTTGCAACATCCTGGGCGAGTTTAAAGCGTTAAACCACAAAAGACAGACATTATTTGGGCAACCGAAAATGAGTCCACAGGCATATATCAACCAGCCAGTCTCGGGTTTATACAGACTTGTAGAAGGAACAAGACTAGTGGGAGGATTGGTTTAAAAGAAAGTGGGAGATTAGGCAGGCACAAAAGCCCAGGAGGCTGCTCTGCCTCCGGTAGTAAATCTAGACGGCTTCCAGGATAAAAAAAGCCCACGAAAAGGCTCTGGCAACGATGAATGCCGTTTAATAATGTTGACGTAAGGGATAATTTTAAAGAGTTAAGAATTTTCAATAAATGATAAGTTATGTTTTAAACAGTAAAATGATTTTCATTTTATATTAAAGCCGCCATACAAGCGTCTCAAGCCGTTGAAAATATTTTTCCTATAATTTCGTCGTAAGGGTTGGGTTTTAAGGATTATATCATTTTGACAAATAATATATTATGTTATAAATACTACAAAGATATATTTCTTCTACATAGATGTCACAATAAAAAAGTTTCAAACTGCCGAAAAATATTTTTTCTAAATTTCGTTATAGGGGGTAGTTTCTAAGGGTAGTAACATTGTGAAATACCATAAATTAAATTTTACAATAAAAAACATAAAAATTTGATAAATTTTCAAATACTTACAGCCAGAGCTGTCAAAGTACTTTTAAATAGTACTTCAAGTACAAGTACCAAGTTTTTGATTTTTTAAAAATTACTTTAAGTACAAGTACCAAGTATTCATTAAAATATACTTGCATTTTCAAGTAAATTGAAAAAGTACTTGAAGTACCACCGAAGTATTTTACTTGAAGTAAATCCAAGTACTTGAAGTAAACCAAAGTACTTAAAGTAAAACAAAGTACTTGAAGTACACCAAAGTACTTTAAGTAAACCAAAGTACTTGAAGTACATAAAAGTACTTGAAGTAATTAAAAGTACTTCAAGTAAAACAAATTATACTTGAGAAGTATTTTTTTGTAAGAAAGTTAGACGGTTTATTCCTTTAAATGGGGTTTTCCATCAACTCCTAAAAGCTTTAAAGACTGGACCCTTGTCATTGGAAAGTAGGCCAGTCGGTAAAAACTATAGTTAGGAAGTATGGTTGCTAGGTGTCCCGTTTTAAGTCGGGATCTTATGCATCCGATGTCCGAAATAATGTAAAATTTCATATGTAAATTTATGGAAACAGGCCTACAATGCCATACTCGGTTGAGTGCTTGGGCCTTAAACTATTATAGGAAATATTGGTTTTTCCCAAAATGGGTTTTTCCCTGTGGTTGCCAACGGGTTGGCGTTGGCACCCGTTGGCATCCGATACATCTGTCAAAAGCGAGTGTTTTCATATGGGTGCCTACAGCAGGTTGGCACCCAAAACCTATTCTTGGGATACCTTCTACTATTAGGTATCTTTCTTTTTTATTTTCACCAGACCAGAGCACTTATAATTTTCACGTTGACACAAGATCGATTTAAAGAACAAAAAGTCTAATTCTCAGTAATAGTTACACTTGTCTCGCTGTTGGATCTAATTCAAATGAGCGCTGTAATGCAATACAATAGAAACAGCAGCGGTTGCGAGTATTTATTGTTTTAACTTGTTTGTACGATTATCTAAGGCGTGTAAATTCGAGTACTTGGTTGATTTTTTACATCAAGTACTTTTTATTTACTTGAAGTACTTTCTTTACTTAAAGTACTTTTTTTTACTTGAAATACTTTTTTTACTTCAAGTACATCGTAATACTTCAAGTACTTAAATAAATACTTCAAGTAATTTACTTGGTCAAATCAAGTAAAAATCCAAGTATCTTCATAAAAACTAATCAAGTACGAGTACAAGTGCCTCCTAATAAAAAATACTTAAAGTAAAATACTTAAAGTACAAAAAAGTACTTCAAGTAAAATTTTAATATATAATATAACTTTTGAAGTTTTGAATAAGATAAGGTCAATTTTAAACTTTTCGAGGTAATACCCTATTTTACCTTTAGTGACTGGACTATTTGTATAAAAATACGTTGATTTGGATTTTGTGGTTTGCCGTCTACATGTAATGTAGCTTCAATTTCCTTTAGACCAAATGTTCATTATAAAATAAACTTCTTATTATGTTACATGCATTTATATTTAAATACGTTTTATAAGGATTTAACGCTACTGTTAGGTGAAGTGGAAAATTAGATTGACAGTAAGCTTAACCAGGACATTTTCGGTTACAAGCTACGATCGTTCGATCTTTTAATATTAAATAACTTCATTTATAAATATGGATTTAAAAACTGATGACAAGTTTTTAGTAGTTCTTATGAAAATTACTAGGTCATAGTTTTATTTATTTTACCCAAGTGTAAAATAAAATCATAGTTGTTTACCTAATTCATACATTGCACATCTCGATCAAGACTGACAATCATTTTTATTATCATATTAAGTTTTAGCATCTTTAAAGGATCCTAAACCAAAATATTTTTGCTATATCTCTAAACGAAAAAGATATAAATACGTTCTATAGTTTTGTGGCATTACTATTTATGACAAAACGTCCTGTTAGAAAAGCTTTTAGAATTTCCCAAATTTTTAAACCAAAGTTTAGTTTTAATTTTTAATTGAGTTACATGTGATTTTGCTATTGGGGTTACGTAAATAAAACTGTTTTTTTACTTTCAGAAAACGTCTAAAATGTGGACTGCGGAACAAGATGCGTTTATAATAACGGCACATTTTAGAAGTGCAACTCGTAATAAGGATGGAACTTGGTCATATTCTCTTCAAAGTTGCATGGACCAGTTTAGCGAAAGGTTTGCTGACAATCTTGTTGAGTACGAAACATTCGTCTATCACAGACACATGCGCTAATCAATCGCTTTGAAAACAAGAATTGTATTTGTAAGGGAAAGTCCACTGGAAGGCCTAGCGTGCTTACAGAAGTTGTTCTTAATAATATACGTGCCCGAATGGAGCACGGTCCAAAAAAATCGGTGGAGAAATTGTTGGTGTAAATAAAAATTGAAATTTATGTTACCAGTGCCATACATTTTTTTAGGAATGTCTGTTGGTACTTGCCATAAAGCACTAACCAAAAAATGTGATATGCATCCATAAGGGGTTACAGTATTGCAAGAACTCCTTTCACCAGATTTTCCAAAGAGGGTGCAGTTTTGCCCATGGTTTAACGAGATTCTTAACAATAATGGCGTTTTGGAACGTACTTTCTTCTCTGATGAATCTTGATTTCATTTGTCGAGTTATGTTAATAGTCAGAACTACCGAACTTGGGCCACGGAGAATCCACATACATTTTCTCATCTTAATTTCTTTTAGCATGTAATAATTATCCTAATTTCTTTTATTATGTAATAATTGACGTGTAAAAACACTAATGTAGTGTAACTTATTACCAATGTACAAATAAATCTTAGTTAAGTAGTTTTAATTTAATTAATTTAAACAAACTGTGTGAACTACGAGTTAACGTGATTGAATTTTTCTATTAAGTTTAAATAAACAAAAATCTTAAGATATATTAAAAATTATGACAGATCTGCGCTAAACCCAACATTTTTTCTACCTAAATCTAGCAAATTAAATTATTGACCAACAAGAGACTGAAAACTAAATGCATGCAAAAGCTATCCAAAAAGGCTGTTATAACTTGGTTCGTCATTGAATACTTGAAAAAATAATAAATGGTAAATTTTCTAACCTTAAAAAAACCAATGTTTTTGACATTAAAAAAACAATTTTTAAATGCACGGCGCCAATGAATATTTCAAGGGATATTTTATTAAATTTTGTGCAACCTCTGAATAGACAACCCGCAACATTTTTGGTCACGTGGTTTACGGCCATTACTGAAGACCTTGTACAGTAGACTCCGGTTATAAACTACTTTATAACCGAAGGTACGCTATAAAAAACACAATAATTTTCATAAAACGAAAAAAACATTGAATTAACACTGCCATCTAAGCCACGCCTGTTTGAGAGAAATTCCCCGGCGGCCGTAGAGCCACCGTCCACTAATAACGTACACTCGTACCTTCGTACCCTGCAACCCGAAATTCGCAAATATTGAACGATATAACCACCATCCGGTAATTACACGGCGGCCGCGGGAAACCACTGTCCGGTAATAACGTACACTCGTACTTTACAACCGGAAATTCGCAATTGAATTGGTGAAAATATTAAACGTTATAATCAGAGTTAAAATTATATATGGTACGTTATATCCAGTAAAAAAAAACAAGAGTATTTTGGCCGGACCAACGAAATGTGTACGTAATAAACAAAAGTACATTATATTCCATGTACGTTATAGACAGAGTACACTGTATATGTGCTTTTAACTACATTTAGGAGGCTGTGTATATCTAAGTTGTAAACATCTGTCTTAAAAATAAAAAGACTATTACATTTAGAATAATTTAATATTTAAAAGGTCTTCAAAAATTCAAAACGATTGCCAAAATATTACTTTATATTACAGTACTCTTCCCTGTAGGAAAGCTGGCGGTAGGCTCCTTTATGGTGGCAACTAAAAAGTGCCGCTAATGATGGGCTAGCAGTGGGGTCACTTCTGGTCATTTTGCAAAATCATTTATCATTCTCACTACAGTACCGAGTTGATGGTTTAATAGTTCGGTTAATAGCCACCAAAGAAACTACTAAATTAGGTTTGAAACCGACCGTTAAATTGTATTGATGTTATTTGTGTACACAAGATTTTGGAATATCATTTCCAGTTAGTATATTTATCAGAACAATTTCACTTTTAACTATGTGTGTGTGTGTGTGTAATGATAAAGACAATTATAGTTTTCACTATAGACGCACAAAACAATGCCATAGTTTAAAAAATATACCATATATAAGTTAGATCACTTGCATATAAACCTTTGATGTTTTGACCTCAAAGACACCGTGCGGCGTCTCCGCCGATCGCGAACCGACAAAAAAGTTTCAGGGGAAATTTGTGTAAACGATACCAATTTATTCAAGCGTTTTATCTGATCGGGTTTGTCGGAGAAGGTGTAGTAGATTTTTCATTGTTTGAGTGATTATTACGATAATATAAGCATACTATTAATAATATTTGTTTATGGTCACCAAAGTCACTGTAAATATATGTTAAATTTTTTGTCTTCATTCAATTTTTAACCAATTAAATCTTGATAACATTGAATTTGCTCTTTACCAATTTCTTGGGCATAACAAAACGGAAAAATTCGAAAACTCATAAGTCAGATTACTGCTTTCAGAACGATTTTAAGAGCAAAAATCCCGTGGGGTAAATGTTTGCCTCGGTTTGTAGTTAACAGGTAAAAAATGGGATTATAGTTCTAGGGTTATTTAATCATTACAAATAAACAAATAAATATTTATATGTCGATCCATCTATTGTATAATGTAAAGCAAAATGGAATTTTATTGTAATCATCTAAAAAGGTCGACCAGACTTTCACGGATAATTAATGTGTCACTAGCAAAATATGTAGATATGCACAACAGTTTTTATTTGTGTATTAGGTGGAATATTGCAGCTGTTTTTTACCTTGAGATAGTCCACGAAGGGCGAAGGCCTAAATACCAACGTACAGTGGGTGTCTTAAGTGTGATATGTTGAAGTCTATTGACACAAGACCTAAATACTTGGGGATTTGGAGAAGGCAAAAGTTCTGGTGGTAGTAGGTTTCATAGTCTGGACACTCTAGGTATAAAGGAACTAACAAAGTGGGAAGTTCTGGGAATCTTAAGCTAGACTGTAAAAGTATGCATAAAAACAACACTTCGAGTCGGTCTATTGCGAGCTGTCAGGGGTGCCAGCTCACCAGTGAGTGACATTAGAGGGCTTTCCTGTTAGCATGGAATCATTACAAGGATGAATAGCCCTTCCCTGAATAAAAAAGAATGCTAAGAGTTGTGGGAGGCGCCAGCCCCTAGACATGAGAACAATACTCTAAAGATGGTCTAATTATACATTAGTAGGTACACGTAGGTAATTTTACTCAAGTTTTCAATAAAATAAATGTTAAAATTTACCCTCTCTAGCAGGTTCACTGGGTCAACCTACAGATGGAATCGCATATGAATGCGGCTTCTAAAAGGGTTTGAAAAATCCTCATCTTTGAAAAAGCACAAACTCTAAAACGGTTCTGACATTGTTCTAGCGTATAATTAGCAAATTGGTGGAACTCAGTGAATCCCAAAGCACTTTACGAAGCTTAACATTTGAAAGTTTAATATATTTTCAATACAAATACCAATAAAATACTCTAATTTATATGATTTATATTAATATGATAAATTAAACGATATAAGCCTTTTATTCTACTATCACAATTATCCACTAAACATATTTTATTACCAGACATATTTAACAACTTTTTAGGGACACGAAATACCAAAGCACACGGTTACAGCAAAACGATTTCTGGCGCATTGCGTATCAGTTGGCTTCACACCATAGACTGGTACGAATATATTGGACAGGCAGGGATAAGAGGGGTGCGTTTTGAGACCCGGCACGAGTGACGCAACTCAAAAATTGTATATTCTTTAAACTATGTTTCGACGAAACGCGTCTCGATAAACAATATTATCTCTCAACAGTAATAATTAATTTTCCGTTTCGATTTGTAATATACTATTTCCGTTGAGGTTTGTATACAATCTTATTTTCAACCCTTAATTTCTAAGGCAAGAAATCGAGGATTTTATTGTACGAAAACTTACATATCTGTTAAAAAAACTTTGTAAAATTGGCCTTAGAAAAAAATTAGCCTTCATTTTTTTTATCACTGTCATTAATTTTGACGGTCTGAAAGTAAAAAAAAAACAAACAATTTTGAAAATAAAGGAACGAGCAGGGAAATGGGAACGGAAACGCATTTTCCTCTCTAGGCGGGCATATGCATTGACGGCCCGATAAAATGTAAAAGTACAGAAATGTGACACATTCAAGATTTTAAAAAGTTTGTGATGTCAACATTACGGTTCAAAATAAAATCGATTTTAATGTGCTTTATGGATTTGGATGCTTGAGTCCTAGGCCAATCAATAGAGATTTTTTCGCACACTTAAATTTAGCCGGAAACAACCTGTGCCACCTTTTAAAACATGGTTAATAGATGAACACCCCAGATTTGACCCCAGTGAATTTGTTTACAGTAATTGTTTTAACAATAAAAACTGTAAACAAAAGGTAATTTTTTAGTTTTTCGCATACAACTCAACTCAACTATTAGAGATATCGCGATGGTGTTAAAGGGACTTTTTTAGATAATTAAAAAACATACAAAATGGTTTTTCATAGAACTTTCTCCGAGCATTTCCCGCCAGGAAAATCCGGAAAAACTCCAAAAATGGACTTTTTTCAAAAAATCATATCTCCGCTCGGTATTAAGATTAAGGGGTAATTTTTCGAGAAATGATAGGTAATAATGTGTAGTTTAACTACGCGATAGATAGTTTCTGTCGGATTTATAGCTTTTGATTCAGGGCTCGTCAAAAATTTAAGGGCTTTTTTTGCGAGGATTACCGTTTTAAGGCGGATCAATATATTTTAATTCTGAAAAGGTCATATGAAAGTGGAGATCAAAATCTTTCTCTCCATATTTTAAATTTTTTGCTCAGGGGGTGGGAAATCGGTGACAAAATCTCTGAAAGTTGTGCACTCTTCCACTACTGCTGCTCTACTCTGCTTCGCTTGCCGTTTTTCGCGTTTTGCACGACTTTCAGAGACTTTTTTTTACCGATTTTCCACCCCCTGAGCGAAAAATTTAAAATATGGAGAGAAAGAATTTGATCTCTACTTTCATATGCCGTTTTCAGAATTAAAATATATTGATCCGCCCTAAAACGGTGAACCTTGCAAAAAAGCCCTTAAATTTTTGACGAGCCCTAAATCGAAAACTATAAATCCGACAGACACCATCTTTCGCGTACTTAAACTACACATTATTACCTATCCTTTTCAAAAAAATACTGCTTAATCTTTATACCGAACGGATATATGATTTTTTTAAAAAAAGGTCAATTTTTGAGTTTTTCCGGATTTTCTCGGCGGGAAATGCTCGAAGAAAGTTTTATGAAAAACCATTTTGTAGGTTTTTAAATTCTCTAAAAAAGTCCCATCGCGATATCTTTAGTAGTTAAGAGTTATACGGGAAAAACTAAAAAATAACCTAACCCGGGTTTTTCATCTATTTACCATGTTTTAAAAGGTGGCATGAGTTGTTTCCGGCTAAATTTAAATGTAAAATGAGCTCTTTTTTGCTCTGTTGATTGGTCTATCCCATCTTTAAGAAAGTAGTATAAAATAAATATTGTTTAGGCAAGCCTTTATTATTCATTAGGTATTAAAAAATATATGCACTGGGGGTTCGGATTTCTATGACACTTTCATTGTCACAGTTTTCCATTTCTATATTTCTACGAACAACAGATTTTATTAATACCCCAGATAGGTCAAGATTAATTAAAACACTTTTAAAACCAATTTCGACGTAACCAAAACCACGCAAAGTACAATAACAGCAATCGAAAGTAATTTATTGTGAAGTGTACACCTGTTACCTGACGAGTCAGTCCAACAAAGTAATTTATATTAATCGGACGTGAATGGGGATGTTTAATTAAAAGACCGGCGTTGATTAGAGCCACCGCGGGACACTCAAATCAACGATTAGGGCTGCAACTACCTTATTTCTACACAAAGCTTAAACTTGATTACCAGGGTCGGACTTTTTATTTTTTTTTTTATCTTCGGATGGTACAAGAAGGCTTTCATGCTAACGTACCTTGAGTATCTTAGGTAAAGTAAGAAGCAGTTCATTAACATGTCAGTATGTTTTCTTTGGGATACTTGCCTTACTACTTTTTGGAAAATGGGACCTCTTCTGTCCGGAACCCGGGGTATAACGAACTGAGCCTATTGACTATCGACTAGCCCTATTGACCCCTATGAACTTGCAGATCGCCTGCAACAAAAAAGGAGAATAACCCTCAAAAAATCAAAATTATCAATCTACGTTTCGGTGGCAAGTCGGCCACGGTTGTCAAGATGAAATTAAAAGAAAACATTAAACTACATTTTAAAAAATTTTGTTTTAAAAGCTTAGGAAGTTTTGATAGCTTTTTACTTTTTATGATGTTTTGTCATAAATGATATTATGTTATTTGACTAATATATTTATAGTATTCAAAAAGACAAAAAAGGTGGTACATATAGTGTGTTAATTGATTTTAGGTTTACTTGAATTTACTTTAGCATCAAGCATAGGTAACCATGTATTATTTAAATTAACAAAGATTGATGCTACCACAGATGTAACTATGCTATATAGTTACATCTGTGATGCTACACATTTATCTTTATTTAATAAAATAAATGCACTTTTCTTTATTTTACGTTTTTTTGAACAAGTTTTCTTTGCTAAAATGCTAGAAGCATTCCAGTTTATTAGGTGGTTATTATCAAATGCGTGTTGACAGATTTTTGATTTGTGGAATTCTGCGTGTCTAATGTATATTCTATGTTCTTTTATGCGTTGGTCTGAAAGTTTCACCTATATAAAATTTATTACATTCACAAGGGATTTTATTAATAACATTTTTTTTGTTTTCGTTTATATTGTATGGTTTTGTTTTTGTTACTTAAGATCTAATAGTTTTTTGTGTTTTAAAGATGGTACGAATATTAAATTTATTACCTATTCGTTAAACTTTATTTGATAAGCCAGGAATATATGGTCAAAATAGATATGTAATAGGTCTATTTTAATTTTGTTTTAAATTTGGTTTTCAAATTTTAGAAAGCATTTGTTTATAAAATCAAGAGGATAATTATTTTGAACTAAAATATCTTTTTAAAATTCTTTTTTATTTTCTTTGTTTTGATCAGAACAAATTATTTTAATTCTATCAAAAGACTTTTTACAACACCTTCTTAAGTATCTATTTGTATGTGCAGGTTTCTGTAAATTTTAGTTTCAAAATTATTTACATCTTTTTTTATTAGAATATCAAGAAAAGGAAGTTGCAAGTTTTGTTTTTTTCTAAAGAAAATAGAGTGTTTTTGGTATCTAATGTTTGTTAAAATGTTTAGACAATATTTTCATTTTGATAAATAGAAAATGTTATCTAAAGTATTCACCAAACTAAAGGTTTATAATGATAATTTGCACAAAATTGAGTCAGTTATGTTTGCTAAAGGATCTAAAATAGTAAGTAGAAATTTTGCCAATAGAAAAAAAAAGAAATCATACTGAAAAATAAGAATTAAAGATGTGAAGGTTTGGAGAAAAAGGAAATTCCTCTAAAGGCAGAAAGATTCACAGTTAAAACACTCTAGGGATAAAGGAACGAAAAAGTGAGAAGTTCCGAACTTCACCAGTTCGACTGTGACGAAATGCATGTGTGTCACTCATGCACTTTGTCTTGCTCACAACTTCTTTAAAACTCGTTGGTGGGCAGAAAAGAAGTTTTCTTGTAAAAGTGGGGCCAATAATAAGACAAACGGCTTTTCTTGAAATGGCATCAAGAATGCTAAGAGTTGTGGGAGACACCATTCACTGGACATGAAAACAGTATTCTAGGCAGTCTCTAATTTGGGATAAAAAGCATACAGATTAGAAGAGAAAAAATACGTTTTGGCTCGAGAGGTATCCAAGCTTTTTTGAAGTTGCTGTAGTTATTAATACAATGTCGCAATTCTGCTCAAAAAAGCAAAGTATCGAAGAAAAGGCATATAAAATTAGTTTTAACACTCATTGTGTTTTATTTAAAAAACTACCTAAACAAGCTCAATAAGTATTTGAGAAATTTTTAAAGGTTTTTGAAGCTCTACAAAAAAGCGTATTTTAAATTCTAAAATATAAAAAAGGCATATTTTTAGTTGTGACACTACAAAAATAAAAAATTTACAAAATATTGTTTATTAAAAGCAATTTTACTAGTACAACTAGATTATCTAGTTAAAAAATACTATAAAAACATAAACAATTAAGTCACAGTATGTCATATGTCTACTTTAATTAAACAAAGTCACAGATTGTTTTAAATCAAGTATCAGATATATTGTTATATATAACTCAATAAATACCACTTAGATGAACAAACAGCTTGTGCAAGCCAATATGTGATTCTATTTATGTTTGGTATGTGATTGATTTCCGTTAACGTTATAATGACAAATGATACACTAGTGTCACCTAAGCACAAACACTTAAAATATAGACATGCCACTTTCCAAGATACGATTTTGTCGTGTTGTTGTTGTTTGAGCGGAGGTGCTTCTACCAGCTAAAGGTGTGGTTCCTTCCACGCGGCCGTCGCATGCGACTAACGCAATGCGACTAACGCATGCGGCCGCCGTTTAATCAGGTGGCTTCTTAGGTCCCCGGTCCAAACTCGCGATAGCAAAATTATTAGTGTAAAGGAATAATCTTTCCGTAAAGCGGTTGTCGCATACATTAACGCAATGCGATCTATTTCACCGGCCTCGCTAGCTCGCTGTTTAATCAGGTGGCCCCTTTATAGGTTCGCGCGGCTCAAGCTCGCGATAGCAAAATTATTAGTGTAAAGGGAATAATCTTTGGTAAGAGTCGTGATGGATGATCTAGCCATATATTTATTGTTAGAAAAAAAAGAGGATGACGAAATACTATTACAATTAGCCAACCTGAAACATAGCAATGCCCCTATAAATCCAATATTTCAGCAAAGACGCGATGAGGGTTGTTAAACTACATTAATAAATCGAAATCTGCAACAGGATGAAGTAAAATTTAGAAAATATTTTAGACTAAATAAAGCACAGTTTAGTTTTATTCTTGACTTAATAAAAGACGATATAAAGTCCGAGCCATACAACAGAGTTGAATATCCAATAATCCCAGAGGAAAAATTAGCCATTGTATTAACGTAAATCTGTACAGGGTGTACCAAATTTAGGTCTTATCATTAGGATCTCGGAAACTTGAAGAGATACGAGGTCGGTTAAATGAAGGCAAAGTTGCGCAATATAATGCTAAATAAAATGCCACCTTAGAACTTTAAAATTTTCTAATACTTACTTTTGGAAAAAAACGATTATTCGCTATTTCGTTTTTATTTTTTTATGACTTTATTTGAATGGATGTAACAAAATAACTTTTACATTTCCATTGCTACTTTTTCTGTTCAACAAGATAGTGTTATTATATTTATACACCGACGTTTCGTCTTTGAGCTGCCATCATCAACTGTTTTTTTTTAAATACGGCTCTGGATTTTTTTACTATGTATTTTAGGAGCTATTAAGTTCCCAAAACTAATAATGTATTGCACTTATTCGAAAAATTTATATTAATGGCAATTTTCATAAGAAACCATATGTTAAGGAGAGTCAGACAATATATTTTTGGCAGGATCTCGGGAAAACATTAAACTGATTTTTTTGAATAAGTGCGAAACATCATTGGATTTGGGATCTTAAAAGCTCTTAAAATACGCAATAAAAAATCCAGGACCTCATTAAAAAATAAAGTTTAAATTTTTAACAATTAAATAAAACACCGGACATTCCACACAAAACAACACAAACAAAATATCAGGCGCAGACACGACTGCGGCTACACTGCTTCTTCAGCAGTCCAGTCGCATCAATCGCAGTCGTTGACAGCGGACGCATACGACGGCCGCTTGGAACAAACCAGGCACATTTAAAAACATGAGTAGGAGTGCTTTGCGGCTAACGTAGTGCGTTAGCCGCATCCGGCGGCCGCGTGGAAGGAAACATACCTTTAAATCCTCACGTTATTATGTGTGGTGCTATTTTTTTCAAAAATAAGCGTAGTTTTAGGAAACAATACTATAAGTAACCTAATAACTAAAAATTTGAGCCTTTTTTCTATTTAAAAATAGTACGTGTAGACCATTGTTACTGTTTAGGTTTTTATTCTTTAAAAAAAAGTAGAGGTTTCAGTAATCACGGATAATTTTTTTCCTGACAAACGCCGTCAAATCTGTGTATGTGCCATAAGGTTTTTCAAATCTATTGAAAAAATGGTATAAAGAGTCTAAAAAAGTAAAAAAAAAACATTAAGAGAAGAGATGTTTTAAAGTATATTCCACGAAATGCCTATAAAATAGAGAAATTTTAATATCGCTACTAGAAAGGATACAAAGGTGCGAGGCGATTTCGCTAGGGGCCGTATGTTTTAGTGTTCGTAGTAGATTCTCCAGCTTGCTCGGGTTTTTACGGCGGACAATGGCATGCGAACCCCAAGATCGGGGTGCATAGCGAATAGCTACATCCTACAAGAGGTGCCTCTGTTCTCGACCGAACGGATCTAGTTTCAGACTCTTTGAAAAAGAGCCACCCACTGGGAAACACAGCGTTAAGAAAGGTGGGTGGAGCCTGGAGTTCGTGGCGGTACAACCGGTCATCCAACTGACCGGGGCACCCATGACTTCGTGACCCTACCTATAGTTTGAGTACCAGTACACACCGTTTGAATAAATATGGGGGACCACCGGCTTAACGTGCCTTCCGAAGCACATGTAAGAGAGTTTACTAGGCAGAAATACTACACAGTGGTTTGCCATTGCCTTTTGTGAGGTGACGAGCTATGAAAAAGTCCAATTGATAATGCGGGAATCGAACCCGAATCTCCACGGTGAGAGGCTGGTACGCTGCCACTACACCAGCTCGACCACTCAAGAGGGTCATTAAAATGAGCAATTTTCGTACTTTATCTATTTAGTCTAAAGATTGGGTTCTATCTACAGAGCAAGGTAAACTGAGAAAAAAGGCCTCTGAATCTGAATCTGAAAGTAAGGAGGGTGATAAATATCACAGCACCTAGGCCTCAGTAGGCCCGTTGTGCTACCTCCTAAAGGGAACTTCTCACTAAGTGTGTCACCCATCCTACTGATTTAAAGTAGGTGACGACGTCGCCGAGGGGAATCTTCTTAATGCCTGCTAAAAAAAGCCAATACTCGCCCAGCATGGATCTCCTCTTGGATGAGAATGCAGGGCAGTCACAAAGGATGTGCTCCACCGTCTCATCTTCCTGTTCACAGCTTTTACACAAAGGTATGTCATTAATACCCATTCTAAAGAGGTGCTTTCGCAGTTGACTATGTTCAGTTAGAACGTGCGTGACTAGACGAGGGTTCGCCCTGGGCATTGTCAAGTAATGTTTAGTTGTATCTCTGTCAGGATAGTTCAGTAACTCCCTGGAAAAGTTACAGTTTACTCTTTTATTCCATCATCCAAACTGCTGATGAGAGTGTCTTTTGATTAGTACCTCATCGTAGACCCTGCCATCCTCCCCCCTTTTTTATGCATTGTACTCAGAAAAAGAGAAGAGATCCCATCAAAAACACTTATGTAAAATAAGGACCAACTTTCTATCCAAAAATCTAGACCTGGGTCCACAATTATGTTCCATGTTTTTTGACTTTGCAAGTTTCTAACTGATCTATCTGTATTAATAAAAAAAACTGTCTATAATATTAAAAAAATTGGTAATACCTGACCGATCAGTAAAAATCTTGACTCGTCAAAAAAGACTGGAACAAAATTGTGAACAGAACCTTTCTAATTTTAGATCTCAGAACTTTAAGAGACCGAGATTTTTGGATAAGAACTTGGCCCTTATTTTAGCTAACCGTGTTTGGTGGGATAAAAAGTGTAAATCAAAAAAATTGTTGTGTAACATAAAACTGAACTTTTTTTAACTGATGATATAAATTGACATAAATTTGATCGATCAAACGAAAACGTTAAAAATAATATTTATACGTAAGTACCTAATTAAAAAAATATACGTATAGGCGAAGCAAAAACCATCCTACTTTTGTTGCTAATCTCTCGAACAAAACAAATATCATCAGTAATATCAAAATCCTAACTGTACAAAGTAACAAATGTACATTCAATTACAAATTATTCTCATTAAAACGTTACTGTATATAAAAAGAATCCAAACAAAATCACATTAATACGATCCTGACCACGCCCCTTCATTATGATCGTATTACGACTGACGAGCTGCTACTCAACTATTAATAACCGACATACCAACTGAATATTTCATTATTTCTTCTTTATTTGGCCGACACAAAAGCAGTAGTCTTTTATTTTGATCAGTTCACACTGGCTTTAATAACTTGAAAGAATTACGGCGGTTATGGTAAAAGATATTTTAGTCTTAATTTGATAACTGATGAGAAAAGGAAGTTGTACTTTTTAACGATTATGCCTTTTTCTTTGCTAATTTTAGGTATTTAGGTTTAAATTTACCATTACACTGATATAAAGGGCAGGAAATACATATACATACTTTTATATGTATTTTTTTAAACTGAGGCTGTGAGATTGAAGTCCAGAGCTGTATTTTAGACATCTAGCAATGTTAAGGTAGTTGTGTCGCGACAGTATACAGTACAGTCGGTCAGCCGTCGCACAGTGTGACAAAGCGGCAGTGTGCCACCCAATGAACTCCACAGCTCATATAGTTTTAATTAACCAAAACTAACCACAACTAACCAAAACTAACCACAACCATATAAGCTCATTTTTTTTAATGCTCGTCTTAAGTTTGCCTATCGATGTATCTTTTTCGATTTTTGATTTGGGTTTTTATTTTCCGGAAATTTGTCTTCAAAACTTGATTTTTATGAAATAAAAAAACGAATTTTCGGCGAAAAAATTATCACCATTAGATACATTTTTTTGCTCAAAATCTTCCTCCTGGTAAGCATCAAAAAAATGTCTGAAAATAAGGTGCAACATTTTTGTGATTCCCACAAACGGCCATAACCTTCCGAATTTTTTTACGCAAAAAAGACTTTTACTCATAAAACGTGCAGGAGAAATTTAATTGATTAAAAATTGTTTAGAATCTTTTAAGGAAAACGGATACCCTTTTTTAGAATTTTCGAACACATTTTCGAATCTCTGGAAAAATGGCCAAATAGAAAAAGTTTGAGACTTACGCAAAAAATGTATAACTTTTTTCTGGATTTCGGCAGACATGGTCTTTTAGCATTTATTAAGGTAAAACTCTTAAAGATTTTCTAATCTATAATTTTTTTTTCAAAGTTGACAGAATTTTTGCTTATTTAGCCATTTTTCCAGAGGTCCGAAAATATAACCCTAAATTCTGAAAAAGATTATTTGTATTCCTTGAATGATTCTGAACAATTTTTATGGAATCAAATTTTTCCTGCACTTTTTATGAGTCTGTCCTACTGCGTCGTTACTCCTAAGCCTTTTTTCTCCGACTGTACGATTTTCAGCCAATCTCGTACGACTAACTGCTCGTTTAAAAAATCTGGCAACTATGTTTTTCAAAAACAATCAGTAAAGTCTGACGCATGCGCGCTGTATATTTTATTCGTTGACTAAATACATGCTCTATTACCAGATTGTTTATATGGTGTATTTCTTTCCTTGGTTCAATGATATTAATTTGTCATTAATTTTTTTAATCAATATTTTAAAAACTGTATTGTAACAATCAATAGGACTAATTTTAAAAAATTCCTTAGGTTTTTTCATAAACATCGTAAGAAAAGTTTGAGAGTTAAAATTATGTATGTTGGTAAAATTTTCGCCATTTCGAATAGTACAATGTATAAGAGCCTCAAAAACACTATCTTTGCAATTAACCATCTCCTAAATATTTGGTTCATAAATTTCATTTTACATCAATCGATTTAGAGTTACTTAAATAATAATTAATATAAATTTCAAAAAAATCCTAAGAAAGTGTTTCTCGTGATACAACAACCTTAAGCGCCGTAAAGATCAGTAAGAAATGTCTTTTTTCTTATACTTACCTGAAAATACTACATTTTCAACTGTGTATAAAATACAGTAAATATGACATTTTCAGAACAGCGCACGGAATTTTTTTCCCGATCCCTCTTTCCGTGCGCTTATACAAAAATCCATCCATGGAAACTGTTCATAACAACGATTTATTTATTAATGACATATTTTATTTCCTGTCAGTAAAATTTATGCCATTTTCAAAAAATGAATTCAGATTTGGAAGAAAATCCGGATATTCCCGATATTATATTACAACAAGCGGAAGAAGTGAGTGCAGATTTATTACCAGTGAAATCCAGGTTGAGATATGAACATGAATATCACATTTTTACCGAATGGCGGACTCAGAAAAGAATCAAAATTGTGAGTGACGATATTCTCTTAGTTTATTGTTCTGAAAAAGCCAAATCTATGAAATCATCCACCTTATGGAGTCGATTCTGCATGTTAAAGAGTTGTATGGCAATAAAAGAAAATACTCACAACCAATATTCAAAAACTATCGTTTTTTTGAAACGACAAGCTGTAGGATATGTACCAAAGAAATCCAAGGTTCTTACATCAGAACAAGTAACCAAATTTTTATGTGAAGCTTCAGATGGACAATATCTACTAGCAAAAATAATTTTAGTGTTTGGCATCTTCGGCGCATGTCGCAGAGATGATTTAATACGTTTGAGTTTAGACGATGTGGAAGATAATGGGCGTTTCCTTGTCGTGTTCTTACGAGATGGAAAAACTCACAGGTCAAGAAGTTTTACCATTACCAATGAACATTACAACTTCAATCCCTGTACACTTTACCGTAAATACGCAGATCTCCGCCCTAAAAATATGGAGAGTAGAAGATTATTTGTTGCATACCGAAACCAAAGATGTTACGCTCAACATGTTGGGAGCCATACTATCAGTGGTATTTCAAAACTTGTTGCAAAATACTTAAAACTAAAAAATCACGAAGAATATACCGGACATGGGCTAAGGCGTTCTTCGGCTACCATGTTGGTAGAAAGCGGCGGTGATTTGCTCACTTTGAAATAACACGGAGGATGGCTTTCTTCCAATGTAGCAGAAGGATATATAGAGGAGTCTATACAAAGAAAAATTGAAGTATCCCAAAAGTTGTTTAGGCCTTGTAACTTGGAAACTACAAAATCTGTAACAGTCAATTAAAAGAACCAAAACATACACGAACACTCCGCTTTAACATCTTTAGTTCAACAAAAATAAATACAAAAGGGATTGAGCTTCAACAATAACACGAATTGTACAATAAATATAACCATTAATCATAACGGTTCCGTACAAAATTAATAAGCTTGTATTTTTTTTGTTAATTTGTTTAAATGTTTTAAAAATAAAAATAAATAATCGCAATTTTCTTAAATCATTTTTTGCAATGTTTTTTGTTTATGTTGTTTTCAGGTACCTAAGTATAATAAAAAATATCGTTCATTACACGTCCAGAAATTGATTTTTCCGCGAGAATTTGTCACGCGCGCAAGGAAAAATCGTCATTTCCGTGCTGGTAATGATATATACTATTGTCAAGTCATGTACTCCAAGGACGCCGTAATGTCAATAATCCAACGGTTAACACTAGTGACATTGTTTAATATTTAAATAATAAAATGGGTTTTTAAAATAATTTTTTATATTTTAAAATTATCCGAATGACAATGACAACAGGCAAAGGTACAAGACTGGTAAACAAGAACATATTAAATAGGTAACATACATAATTATTATAAAATACTCAACATCCCCCTTTTTAACTAACTCGTTTCTTTAGAAAAATTGAATTTTCACGCAAAATCTTACCATTCTCATTTTTAATTAAATAGGATCTAGAGTACTTAATTTTTTAAAAATAACTGCTGGTTCCCAAATTTTAGTTAAAACATTTTGTGCCCACACTTCTTCTCCCTCAGAAAAATTAATTTCTTTGCTACATTTTTTGTTATAGTACTCAGCTTGTTTTATTTGAAATTTTTTTATATTTTGCAAAATCGAAGTAGGAACTAATTAAGATTTTAATTTTTCTGTTTTTAATTGGAAGTTTAGACCTAAGAGTTCTGCTCATTAAAAGCTGAGATGGAGAAAAATTTAATCCTGCCACAGGTGTGTTTCTATAGTTCATTAGGTACAATTCAAAGTCTTGATTTCTATTTCAAGTGCGACACCCTAGTAATTCATAGGTTTTCAACAGTTTATCTATGAGGCTTTTATAATCTTCATCTTTCTTTTTGCCCAGAAATTCTTTCACTGCACGTAGAAAACACGTCCAAGCTGCCAATTCGTTTTCATTTAATTGTTCTTAAAAACGGAGATCATCTGAGGTCCAATAAATATGCCTTCTTTTTAATTTTGCCTGACTTACTTGAGGATATATTTCTTTTAGGTATTGGAAACCATTACCCTCTTTGTCCATGGCTATGATAAAGTTTTTTATAAGTCCAAGCTTAATATAGACAGGCAGTAGCAGCATCTTTTTTGGGTTAACATGGGGGGCATATTTAATGTTTGAAGTACCAAGTTCAAAAAAAGTTCTATGAAGCCATTTCTTTTTACTGTAGTGTTATTTTGTTGCCCTACTGTCCCACAGCCACAAAAAACAGCAACACTTGTTCGCTTGCCATGACTTGAAGAGTAGGACCTTCTGGTTTATCCTCCCGTTGACTCTCGCTCAAATCAATACCAAAGTGGATGCAATGTTTTCCATGATCAATTCTTATCTAAAGATAAGTTTATATTAAAATAAATTTGCAAATCGTTAAAAAATATATATGATTTTGAATGGTGGTTAACAAATTGGAAAATTTGGAGTTAACTAACCAATACGAATTTTTTTAAGATCTAGGAAATAAAATCAGCTGATTTTTTTTCTTTTAGAGCAGGTAAAGTTTAAGACAAAAATTTTCAGTTAAACCAACAAGAAAAATTTGAATTCTTCCTGTTAAACAAAAAGTTAATCTAATTAGATAAATTATTGAAAATAAATAGCAGCTTTTTCAGCAAGTCCATTAGACTGATGGTGATAGGGACTTGAAGTTTGTAGATTAATATTCCATTCTTTTAGAAAACTCTGAAACTCAAAACTATTGAAAGGATTATTATCAGCAACTAAAATGGCTGGAACCTAGTCTACTAAAAATTTTATTCATTTTTTAGTAATTTACTGCTAGTTTTACTTCTTATTTTTGAAACTTCTATCCACCTTAAGTAACAATCTATTATAACCAATTATTACTGAGCCACTGAGCTATGTCAGTTGCCACTTTATAAAATGGAGTATTTGAAATTTCATGACTTATAATGGTTCCCGACATCTTCAATTTTGAAATTTGGCACATATTTTACATGCAGATATCAAATTATGCCATCAGCCATGATAGATGGCCAATAAAAATATTTTTTTAACTATCTCTTTTGCTTTTGACAAACTGGAATGCAATTCGTGCAAAAGGCTAATTGTAAGCATAAATCTGCGCATTTTGCAAGGAATGATAAATCTTTTTTAAAAATATAATAACTCGTTTCCCATTCTATTTCGTTTTTGTTTTTATAAAAGTGATTTAACTTCCCTGTACTATTTAGCTTATTAGGACACCCACTTTGTAGTTCACAATCTGTAATGCAATAAACTACATCTTTCATACTTTCGTTAAAAGTATTTTTAGTCCGTTTGGTAAAACGCGACAAGAAATCTGCGACAAACATATGTTTTCCAGCTAAATATTTAGAAATAAACTAATACTTTAACAATTTTAATTTTAAAGGACGAATTCGATTATTTTGAATTTTATAAATGGGCTTTCACATGATTGTTGTTTGTCGCAGATTTCTTTTCGATTTCTGTAGCCAAAAAATAAATAAAAACCTCTTATTGAAATTCTGAAAATTTTCAGAAATATTTCCGCTAAGGCTTAATCTGCAGGGTTTTTTAAATTCCATCTTCTTGAAAAATTTACTTTAAATTAAGTTCTGTACCGACTGCGCCATATTAAATATTGATAATTGTTTAATATAGCTGTTCCGGCTATTTTAAAAGTTTTTTAAAAATTTCTTTTACAGGCTACAATAATTTTTTATTAACAAATATATACTAATACATACTTACGGGATAGAGGAGTGAACAGGGGTGCTGGGCGGGAATACAACAGCAATAATACAACAGGAGATAAACACAAAAACTATTTTACGTCACCCACGGCACTTTTTCGGCATCAAAATATTAGAAAAACTGCATTTTACAATAATTTATTGTTTATCTGACGTGTCATATATCTGCCATCTGTCATTTTATTTTAAAGCAAAGAAAACTGATTGGTTCAGGAAAATTTTCCAAGAAATAATGTGAAGCAGTTGCCAAACTGCTGCATTTTTTTGTAGTAATTTAGGGAAAATTTTAAAAAAAAAAACAGCAGAATAGTCTACGGGATGGAAATAGGACTCCTTAGAGACACCCCGGATAATATGGCTCGCGAGCTTTGACAGTGGTTTTTTAGGAACTGGCTAAAAAAAATTTAATGTAATAATTTGGGGTATTTTTTAATACGTCCCCGCATTTTCAGGTCTGAAATATAATTTTGGAAAATAAAAAACCGCTTTGCTAACCAGAACTAACCATGACCGACTAGAATTTAGGGCTTTTGAATTTGTCTAAACTATCCCTACATGGAAGTTATTAACAAAATTTTAACGATGTTATAGAAAAAACCCGGGGAGTATATAATTACACTTTTAAGAAAAATTATAACTTCCACCATATAAAAAAAATTTAAAAAATGTTAAAAACTTCTGTAGGGATAATTTAGACAAATTCAAAAGCCCTAAGTTCTAGTCGGCCATGGTTAGTTCTGGTTAGCAAAGCGGCTTTTTATTTTCCCAAATTAAACGTATTAAAAAATATCCCAAATTATTGCATTAAAATGTATTTTTTTAGCGGAGTTCCTGCATAATAACGCATGTTTCAGGTGTCAACACTGTCAAGAAGCTCGCGAGCCATATTATCCGAAGTGTCTCTAGACGCGAGTCCTATTTCCTTCCCGTAGACTATTATGCTGTTTTGTTTCTAAAAATTTCCTAAATTACTACAATAAATGCAGCAATTTGGCAACGCTATTTACTTCACAATTATTTCTTGCCAATGGAAAATTTTCCTGAACCAATCCAGTTTTCTTTGCCTTTCAAAATAAAATGACACATGGCAGATATTATGACACGTCCGATAAACAATAAATTATTGTAAAATGCAGTTTTTCTAATATTTTGATGCCGAAAAATATTTGTTAATAAAAAATTATTGAAACATATTTTTGAAGCTCCCCCACCGGATTATTATTATATTGTATCCACATAAGTAGCCTGTAAAAGACATTTTTAAAAATCTCGTGAAATAGCCGAAACAGCTATATGAAACAATTATCTAAATATTTAAATAATATAATGGCTTTTTAAAATAATTTTAATATTTTAAAAATATCCGAATGACAATGACAACAGGTAAAGGTACCAGGCTGGTAAACAAGAAAATATTAAATAGGTAACATATATAATTATAAAATATCCAACAGACATTATCAAGTAAAATGTGATGTATTTTCTCGTTAAATATTTTTTTATTTTTTTTTAATTAATTTTTGTGGGGTTATTCTATTTAACTGAAATATCTATTAAATATTTCTAATTTCTAATCTTTATGTTGTTTTTCTTTAAATTCAAACGCGCATTCCTTTGACTTTAAACACATGCATTTTTGCGGCAGTTTTAAGCTAACAAAATAATGACGTCATCATAAATATTTTTGATAAGATAACTAGTCAAGGAGTTATAAAAAAAGGTGATTTTGACCAAAAATTTCAGTCCAAAATAGGATGTTTTTTTATTTATGTATTTTTTTTTTAAATTAAAAATCAAACTCGAGAAGTATTTCATTTAGCCACAAATGTTATATAACATAAATTAAGGTTCTTGTAAAAATACCAAATTAATGATATATAAAGTTTCGTGTATCTTTAATAGTTCTGATTAGTTCGGGTTAGTTACAATTTTTTTAATTTGAAAATAAAAATCTGACCCAACATAAATGGACACATTTGTACTTTTAATTACCGAATTAATAAAATCTTAGTATTTGCCCGGTACCCGGTAAATATAAATTATTTGTCCAGTACCCGGATTAATAATTATAAATAATTCGTATAGTAGTTAGTTCTGATTAGTTACAGTTTCTTAAATTTGTAAATAAAATTATTAAAATTTTCCGAATTTTAAATTTAAAAAAATAAATTTTAATTCTTTGATGCATCCTGTATATTTCAAATATATATTTAAATAACCTACATAAATTTGTATATCTTTAACCAAATTTCTATTTTTTTTATACATGAATAAAGTTGCCACAATTTCGTCCGGCACCCGGATTAATAATTGTAAATTATTCGTCCGGTACCCGGATTAATAATTATAAATTAGTCGCACATAACCCGGATTAATAATTATAAATTATTCGTACAGTACCCGAACATAGTTTAAAGAATATACAATATATAAGTTTTGTCACTCGAAGCGACTCTTAAAACGCACCCCCTTATCCCCGCCTGTCCAATATATTCGTTTCAGTCTATGGTGTGAAGCCGACTGATACGCTGTGCGCCAGAAATCGTTTTGCTATAACCGTGTGCTTTGGTATATCGTGTCCCTAAAAAGTTGTTGAATATGTCTGGTAATAATATTTGTTCAGTGGATAATTGTGAAAGTAGAATAAAAGGCGATATCGTTTTTTAGATGCCCAAAGAACCATATTAATATAAATCATTTGTATTGGACAATTTTATTGGTATTTGTATTGAAAATATATTAAACTTTCAAATGTTAAATCTTGGTAAAGAGCTTTGGGATTCACTTCCACAAATTTGCTAATTATACGCTAGAACAATGTCAAACTCGTATTAGAGTTTGTGTTTTTTTAAAGATGAGGATTTTTCAAACCCTTTTGGGAGTCGCATTCATTCATATTCGATTCCATCTGTAGGTTTACCCACTGCGCCTGCTAGAGAGGGCAAATTTTAACATTTGTTCTATTGAAAACTAGAGTAAAATTACCTATGTGTACCTTTTAATGTATAATTAGACCATCTTTAGAGTATTGTTCTCATGTCTAGGAAATGGCGTCTGTCACAACTCTCAGCATTCTTGATTTCCTTTGGGGAAGGGCCATTCATCCTATTAATGATTCCATGCTTACAGGAAAGCTTTCTTCTCTCACCCACCGGAGCTGTAGGGAATATGTTGCTTTTTATAGATATTTTTACGGCTTCTGCTTTAAGAAGTTGGCCAGTATAGTTCGACCCCTGACAGCTTCCAATAGACGACACGTAGTGTCGTTTTCAGTCTAGCTTGAGAGGCCCAGAACTTTTGATTTACTACCACCAGAAGTTTTGCCGTCTCCTCCAAATCCCCAAGTATTTAGGTCTCGTGTCAATAGACTTCATCTTACCACACTTAAGACACCCACGGTACGTTAGTAGTTAGGCCTTTGCTCTTCGTGGACTATCTTAAGATAAAAAATAGCTGCAATATTTTGTTTTGCACTCCTAATACACAAATAAAAATGTTGTGCATATCTTCACATTTAGTGACCCATTAATTATCCGTGAAAGTCAGGTCGACCTTTTTAGATGTTTACAATAAATTTCTATTTTGCTTTACATTATACAATAGATAGATAGATAAATAATTATTTATTTGTTTAGTTGTAATGATAAAATAACCCTGGAACTATAAACCCACTTTTTTTACCTGTAAACTACAAACCGGGGTAAACATTTACCCCACGGGATTTTTGATCTTAAAATCGTTCTGAAAGCAGTAGTCTGATATATGAGTACTCGAATTTTTTTGTTTTGTTATGCCCCAGAAAATGGTGACAAGCAAATTCAATGTTATCAAGATTTAGCGGATTAAAAATTAATTTGAATTGCTGTAAGTACTTAAAAGAGCCAAACCGTCATTTAACAGACAGAAATTAATAACTATTTTTCTAAACAACCGACTTTCAAATTTCCAACGAAATTTTAAAGACGACACATATGGCTTTAAGAAAAAATATACCAACGTAAGGTTTTGCTAAAAAGGTATATTTATTTGGACATTTGAAAATTCAAGCAAATTGAGAATCCGATCAATGGAAAAAATTAAATAAATATGCATAAAATATTGGTTTTCAAGAATCTATTTTAGTTTTTCTTATGAAAAAGATAAAAAAAGATAAATTTAACAGATATAAAATTGTTCCAAAGTACAGTTACGATTTGACTTATTATTATTTACTTATTAAAATTTACCCAGGGTAGATATCTACCCCGATTTGTAGTTCTAGGGATAACTATTAATGGGTAATAGAGACAAAAAATTAAACATTTATTTACAGTGACTTTAGTGACCATAAACAAATATTATCAACTTTATGCTTAAATTATCGTAATAATTATTCAAATAATGAAAAATCTACTCCGCGTTCCTCGAGGAAACGCTTGAATAAATTGGTATCGTTTACATAAATATCCCCTGAAACTTTTTGTTGGTTCGCGATCGGCGGAGACGCCGCACGGTGTCTTTGAAGCCAAAACATCAAAGGTTTAAATGCAAGTGATCTAACTCATATATTGTATATTCTTTAAACTATGACCCGAATAAATAGATTCGTCCTAAATAAATGAGGGAGTGTTCTAAAAGACGCTCGGACAAGTCAATTGGTATTTTTTGTTGCGCATTTTTTAGCAACATTAAACAAGTAAATAAGTATGTTGGTAAATTTTATAATTAAAATTATGTAAAATAAACAAATATTATTTGTCAATCATTAATGGAGATATGAGGTAATATTGTGTTAGAAGAAAAAAATAATTTTTGAAAATAATTCAATATTTATTTTAGTAAATTTAGCTCTAGACAACTTTTTTTATTTGGCTACGCCAAGATTTTTTTCTGTGTAGCTTTGTTCCTCGGAGGTTAGACAAAGTGGCTGCCAGCTATCCGATTTTAATGTACAATTCACAGATTATCTATATATAAAAAAAGGAAACCATTTTATCGGTCTTAGTTCTGTGTAATCGATTGGCGCCAGATTTATTTAAAGTTTATTTCATTTTTATATAATCCGCACTTATTTAATATTTATTACATAATGTTATTTAAAAATTGATTAAAGTTTTGGTATTTTTGATTTTTTTATTTCCTTCGATTTTTCATTTACAAAGGAATCAAAAATAAAATATTAAACTATTGGGATATTTATTAAATATGAAATAAAAAATTCGTTCCATTTAATAAATTGAGTTAAGGATGTTTAAAAGAAGCTCAACAAGTAAATTTGAATAATTTTATTTCGTTTTTTAGAACATTACAACAATTAAATACCATGTTTAAATTTTATAACTGAATTATGTAAAATTAAACAAATTTGACAGTCAATCCGATTAATAGTATGAAATCAATATTATGAATTAAAAGAAAAATAATTTTTGAATAATAATTTAATATGTATTATTTTAGAAAGATTTAGACTCTAGACAGAACTTAAAGATACGCCAAATTTAATTATCAGTGTAGTTACATGTTCACTCGGAGGTTAGTACAAAGTGGAGTGCCCCGCTTCCGATAATGTACAATTCTAACAATATAACTAACAAGCTTTACAAGAAGTAATTTTTGCCATTCGCTTTATTCTTAATTTATTAATTTAAACAGATTTTAAACATGTTTCAAACAAGAACTAGTTTAAGTTTAAAAATTATCCTGATCCATTAACTATTCAAATCCAATCAGGTATAATTAACATGTGGTCTACCTCGTAACGTACCTTAATTTCTACCTTGGAGGTCCCACTTGTCAGAAATCTAATATCTGTTTTTAATCGAATTTAACACATTACAGTTCGCATGGTAAATGGCGATAATATACGTTCTAAGAGCAAACTCAGCTCCGGTTTCACACGTTTTGTTAATAAATATCAGATGGCTACTGAATCAAAATGATTTTCTATAAGGACAAATTATGAAAACTATTATGGTAATGTAGTGTGCCTAAGCTATAACTATTATGAACACATCAGAGATCACTTTAGATAGATAAGGAAATTTTTAACCGACTGTGTAAAAATTAATAAAATTTAAATTAAAACTTGGTGTAAATGTCTGATTTTTGCTGCTTAAGTGTCACTGGCGTAGGTAAGGTGGAGGGAGGGTAGAGGGGGGGATTAAAACACCCCTCGGAATATTTCAGGTTTGCAAATTATTATCTGCAATATAGTACAAAACAAATTAAATATCAAAATGTTTTAAAAAACCAAAATTATTAACTCCTCTATACCTGTCCTTTGATATATTAGTATCTTGTTTTGTCTAGGGCCATCGAAATCCAAGAAAGCTGTGGCGGCGATAAAGATCTGCAAAATATACGGGCTTTGATACAGACATTATCAATGGGCGAATTGTATAAAAAAATATTGGAAATTTATTTCAATAATTTAATACAAACTTGTATGTACAATGCACCGCAGTATATATATTTAACACATGTAGGCGAAAACCGAGTTTTAGAATTAAAACCTTTTTCCCAATGTTAACATGATATAGCAGATTGCCTTCTCTACCAACTTGCCAACACCTACTTTAAAAGATCCATTGGAAAATGGCTGGCAACTTGTAGACAATTCCCTTGTTCCAATTCTTTGTACAAGACCCGCAATGCCAAATAACACATCCATATTAGCTACATGAAATTGTAAAATAGGTACATTTTTAATTGTAGACACTATCCACCATAATAATATTGCATGTTTAGGCTATTCCAGATTTAAATTTTCATGCACGAAAAATAAAATACCTTGTATTGGATCCTGTAAGTTTCTGGGACAAATGCAAATCTGTAAAAACTCATTTACAAAAAGGAAAACTTGTAAAGCACCATAAGCCAGAGGACGTACTGCCGGAATCATTTGAATCCGATTAATGACTTATGTATTCAAATATTAGGTATTAAGGTGTATCCAATTATAATACTGTGGATTAAAACATTATATTTATAGCTCCTGTTGGCTCTTTATTTCCATAGCTGCCTTATTCTTATTTTAACATTTTTAAATAGGTTTGCTTTTGCGATAGTTGCTCGAAATTGCGAAAACCTATAAAAAATAGTTTTTAATCTTTACCTAAAATAGAAAAGAAAAAATTGCAATAAATTATAGCAGATACCAAAAACATACTTATATTATTTTATAAGAACCTTAATATTTTGTTAATTTTAAGCTCAATTTCTGAGTTTTAACTTTCAGAAAATGAGCGAGGGCGGGGATGCTTTTATGAAGGTTAAAAATGTGCTTTCACCTTCATGAAAGCAGCCCCGCGCTTGCTCATTTTCTAAAAGTTAAAACTCAGAAATTTAACTTAAAATCAACAAAATATTAAAGTTTTTTTTTTGGTGTTTTGTAAATTATAAGGTATTTTTTATTATTTGCTATAATTTATTGTATTTTTTTTCCTACGACCACTTAGGAAAATGAACATATTCGCACTCTCTACTGTTTCGGAAACATGCATATTTCACACGCATACCGATATTCATTTTCCTCTTGCCACTTTGCACTATATTAAATCAAACCGTTGTGCTGTGTATTGCTATCTAAAATTTGGAAATAATTTTTAGAACAAATTTTTTTCTTGTTAAGAAAAAACAGTTTTGTAGTTAAGGGGTTATAAAAGGACATTTGGCTATTAAGTTAAAACACCATGAAATGAGTTAAGTTGTATGCGCGTTCTCAGCAGCGCGCAGTAGCTTATGCATACTTTAAACATGTTTTCCTCGAAATTACTTTTTTTTACATTGCGGACAGTTAATTTTTGGAGCTACTGGACCTATTTTTTAAAACCCTGTTGCGTTTGGTTTATTGACATATCCTATATGCTAATTTACTATAATTTACTAATAAATTTACACTAAAAATTCTTTCGTTCTAAGAAACCATTGGATTTTTGTGTTTCTGACTTGCCAATCCAGCGATTAACTGTCTGCAACGTTTTTTTCGAGGCTCGACTTTGGTGCTTACTTGATCAGGGTAAAAAATAAAAATTAAAAAAATATATTTTTTTATAATCTACGGATACGTAACATGACATAATAATCTTTTTTCGTTTTTTTTTAAAAATATTTTAAATAATTTTATTAACGGTACATGTTAGAACAAGTTGAGCACAACACAGCACAACAGTTTAATCCGCTACTATGCAAAATGGCAGTGCTAACTTAGTTGAAAAAATGGATTTTAGTAAAAAAAATGGTTCTTCTCTTTAACTTTTTTTTATTAATGGCACATGATAGAACAATTTGAGCACAACACAGCACGGTACTTTTTTTATTTGTGGTGCAAAATGGCAGTGCTAAGTAGGTACAAAAAACTACCCCTATTTTGTTTATTTTATATTTCAGGAAAAAATGCATAAAACAGTTTTTGTTAACGGAATAGCACAAGTACAGCCAAAACAGCACAATTTTTTTTTCATTTTTCCAAAAAGGCACTCACTTATTTTCATTTTCGCCAACGATGGTTAAAATAATTGCAACTTGTTGTTCCTTACTTTTTGATTTTAAGTCCGTTGCCACTGTAACTCAAATATTTGCTTAATTATTTTCCACTGCTCAGCCCAATTTCTATCAGTTACAATAAGCTGTTCCGGGGGCTTAAACATATACCCCGTCTTGTAAAAAGTATATAATTTTTAGTTCATTAAAATTCGCCAGTTATACCTGTTATGTTCAGCCCAGCCATGTTTATCCGGGGTTTCCCTTTTTAAATTTAAATAAAAAAACAAAAATGATACAGTCCAATCCAGGGTGCTCTTGGCCCCCCCCGGAAAAATAAGAATTTCCACCCCGGAAATTGATTTGTGGGTAAAGATTTTTCTTTGTTGTAAAGCACACTATTAAAATATTATAAGTTTTATGATATTTAAATAATTTAAGTTTGAGACCATACTTTTATTTTGTTTAAAAAAAAAAAAAACAAAAAAAAAAAATATTTTAATTGCTGACTTTCATGGATATGGGTGGTTAGGTTGTTCTTTTACCTTTTTTTTCCCGTTTTAGTGCTTTTTGGGGGTTAAAGATATTAGGTTCAATCACAGTCTTTAATTTCTTTTTAATTATAGGCCCTTTAAAAAGGGAATCCAGCCACAAACGTTGGGATAAATATACAAAGTGGTTTTATTTGCCTGTCCCATCCCGCTACACTTTTCCGTTGATTATAAAATATTTACTAGGAAAAAAGTCCATTTAAAAATTTTTTAAAAACGAATTTTTTAAG
>JAHBCN010006568.1:0-48133 GCA_019359885.1 Listronotus oregonensis
TTTTGAATTTGTGATAAGAGCTTTTGCGCGACGCAGCACATATCATTTTATGACGTTGTAAAATAACCTTTATTAATTAGGTTTTAAAATAAAAGATTAGTTGCTAACAAGCTTATAACCAATAAAATATTATCGAAGGCTTGCCCTCTAATAAATCGTATAACCAAGACCAAATTCTGGTTTGTGATCTTTTAGTGAGGTTTAATATGTTTGTTATTTTTTTACAGTGTTTACTGTAATATTTTTGTGACTAAAAAGTAATTCTCCTACCATATAATAAACTTTTTGGTATCGGCGTGGAAAAGAATATTTTTCTAACCCTTCTTTTTATTTGCATACTTAAAAAATACATTTTAAATAAAAAAAAAACCTAAAGGAGCTCTCCCTCCCCTAACTAAGTGTTTTCTTTATATATAATTTACAATTCTAGTGTTAGTAATATAGTTATTATAGTTATGTTATTTATAATTCGGTAATAGTGCACATTTCTTTGTTTTTTTTTTTGGTTACCAACTACGGCCCACAGGGTTGGATGGGGTCGGACAAACCGGCCCTGGCAATTTTTTTCATGCGGCCCTCCGTCGGATACAAATAGTAAATGTTTAAAAACAAATTTTGAAAAAAATTCTTCTGTTAAGAAAACGAAACATAATTTTGGTACTTTTATTTTCGGTATTAATAATATCATGCCCTAACATGGGCATTTAGCAAAAACTTTGATACTAAAATCCAACAATAAACAAGCCACATGTCATGTCAGCCTTCTGAAAAGTTTGCAAAACTGAAACACGACAGTTCGTGAGCTGGGGGACGCATATTAATATTATAAGTATATGTATATAATACACATCATATATTTAACATTATAATAATATTATGAACATCTTTTTTGGGTTAGATTAGAGATAACTTAAAGAAAGTAAAAAACATGATACAAAGTTATAATATACGTTATAATAGTCTGCTGGTTATTCATAGGTTAAAGATTTTCTTAATAACGAACTTGATGCTGCAATTTTATCTATGATCTCATCGTTTTCTATTTGACACAATACCGATTTTTCAATGTTCATTAACATAAATGCCTCTAATAAGTCATCGGATAATCTATTTCTTAGCCGATTTTTTATATATTTTAGCACTGAAAATGATCTTTCGCAAGTCACTTGTGATATTGGTATTGTAAGAAGATACTGATACGCCAGTGCTAACATCGGATAAGCTTCTTGATACGTGTTATATTTTATTATTGTTATCTACCAACAGATTACACAATTCTCATCGATATTTTTTAATTCTTTTATGTTCTCCTCTATGCTTGGATCTGTTTCATGTTTTGTATTAAGAGGCTCGTTTAGACTTAGTTTGTATTGATCCCAGTTATTGATGAAACTTGAAAGTTCCTCAGAAAATCTATCCAAAGTTGCAATTCCATCAAATTTTTCGATTTTTGGCAGTATATACTGCATTGAATCTTCGGGAAATCCATTTGTTTTTAAGTCATTGAAATATTTAGGGTCCAATATAGCAAAATCCCTGCATAAGTCTCCATTTTTTGAAAATCGAGACACCATAGACTCGGAAGCGACGTCGTTTGAGGTTGTTCGTCAATGGCTTTCTCGTCAAAGAACTTTTTAGCTCTGTGACGAATTTCAGGAAAATCCTCTTCTATGTCAATTTGTAACTCTCGTTTTTCAAATTCAGCTGTTGCTCATGATAAAAAGTTATTTGTAGCCTTTTCTGCTTCGGTCATATTCCTCTGCATGGACTTGATCTCCTCAATAGAGTTTTTTACCATAGAATTGCAAATAAGAAGGTTCAGGCCTTTTGTTTGTAAATACCGCGATAAAGGACCCGTGACTGAGAATATTTTTAAAAATATTTGACCCAGAAGAATATTCTCATATTTTACTAAGCCATCTAGAAGGTTTTTGGCTGTTCCACGGGTATCACCGTTGAAATTGGGATTGTTTGATATTATAAATAGAGACTCAATGATGTCGATGTAAAGACATGCTTTTGTATCACCAAAAAATTGTTTAATGGAACCTCTTTTGCCCACCATCTAGTCTAGCCTATCGTTTGAAGTGATCGCTTTTGGGGGTCATTAGATATTTCACGCCAAATGCCCATTCGTTTATATAAAATATGACTGTGACACCATATATGTATGTGCTCATTATTTTCTTCTGTCATTTTAGTTGAAAAGCCATTATACTTTTCTTGCATATTTGCAGCGCCATCAGTAGAGTCTGCAATACAGTTCTCAACTTTCAATCCATTTTCCTCCAGCACAGTTTTAAGCATTGTGTGGAAACCCTTACCAGAAGTATCGTGACATGGAATAACTCCTAATAATCTTTCATTTATGTTGCTTTGATAAACGTACCTAAAAATTTTAAAAAATCAATTTTTTTTATCTCAGAACTAAGCGTTACAAAATATTACGTATTATAAAACATTAATTTACAAACATACCTGATTACAACTGAACATTGATCTGTCACAGAAATGTCTTGTGTTGTGTCTAATTCCACTGAATACATTACTGCCTGGTTAATTTCTTTGGATATAATTTCTTTAATTTTTGCGGATATTGCAGAAATTATATTGTTAACTGTAGTTTTGGAAAGATATGTCAAAAAATTGCCAACTCGCTGTTTAACTCCACGACTTTTATATTCCTTGCTTTGTTTGATTACCTTATCTAAATGTGTTTTTAAGATAATATTGTATTTTCCAACACTTTTTTGATATCAAAATCCACTGCGCCTTGATCTGTTGGAGTTTGTGGGTGATAAGAGAAAAACTCTTTGAATTCTTGTGGAGATGGACGGCTGAAAAAATCTGTATAGGTGCTCATTTGCTCATTTGAAATGTTTGTCGCAAGATTTATGTTGAAATAATTGTCTTCATCTAAGCATTTGCTAACGGCTGAAGAATGTTCAGTTAAATTTGTCTCTTGACAATGTTTTTGACACGATACTATTTCTGAAGTTGCGTCTGAACTACAGCCAGGCTGATTTTGTGTAGAGGTCTCTGAACATTGAGTTTTACTACCTAAAAGTTCCAAAAATAGTGAAACTCCATAATTTCGAGTAAGAACAGGGAAAGTTATTTAAATTATTGGTGAGAGAGAATAAAATCTAGCTTAGCTAGCACCTCGCACCTCCAATTGTGTCACTCAATTTTATTTATTTTATGATAAGAAAAGGCAATATTTGTAAAAATTAAATTTTAATTATTAAACTGACAAATTTTCTAATTGTACTGTCAGTACTGATTATATTATATTATTAACCTGTCGTTGGAGTCTCAGCTATTTCAGTACTTACAGGATTGTTGCGTTCAATAATTTTTTTTGGTATTTAAAAACAGTTGATCTATTTTCTTACAGTGTTTTCCTTCATTCAGTAATCGCTTTTTTTATTCGATTTTATGAATTGTCATAAAATACTCTGGAAAATCTATAGCAACTAAACCGAAAAATTTCATCAGAAAATGCTGCAAGCCAACGAGTTTGAGGAGTTAGGATATGAAGATTTTTTAGTTTAATTATTGTTTTAAATGAATATGTTGATGTTTTTGTCGAATGTATAAATATTATTAATTAACGAGAGGTTGGGCCTGCGGCCCGACCTGTCCTAAATTGTACCGGCCCACCGGGCATTTGCCCGGTTGCCCGGTCGTCCCATCCAACCCTGACGGCCCAACTGACATTAGAGTACTTTCGTCATTTTGCCTCTTTCTTGAACAATAGTGGTTTATTTTTTTCAATTTCTATAAATTGTATATTAAATGAAATTCTGTCCTCAAATCTCTAACTGCAAATTAAACACACGTTTATCAGGCAAGAGAGTGGTCTCGTAGGAATTTGTTTTTTAAAGAGCTACTTTAACATCTTTTTTAATTAAAAATGTTATACAATTTTTATATTTTTTAGTGATTTATTGTTTAAAATATGATACTGTTAAACGTTATATAGTTTTAAGGTGTGTATGCTTCATTGCTGTGTTGTCAGTTCTGGCGAGTAAGTTTTAAACCTTCTATGGAAAAGACTTAAGATTTTTTTTTAAACTGATAATAAACTGTTTATTTATTGATAAACCTTAACTTTTTACATCGTATACAATCAATTTTTATCAAAAATTTTTTGGCTCTATCTTTCATCATTTAAAAAACATTTTGGATTTTCTCACAAATTTTTCTTTACCCCTTTATGGTTGGCTTACCGAAAGCTAGGGTTTTAGTAATGAACAAAATTTGGATTAAATGCAAAACACCTTTATTTATTACATATTTTTGTAGGCAATTCCTCCAATGCAGTGTTTTTCTACGACTGTCTACAGTGTGTCCCAAAGTGGGTAACTGCAACACAACAGTTATTGGTATACCTGTATACAATGTGAACTTCAAATTGATAAAATTTTATGTCTTTGGCCATTTATTAAAAATTCTATAGAGATGAAATTTTAATAGGAATGGTTTGGGAACAAAGTTTCCCTTTTTAAATAAATATCAAAAACTCTCTCATAAGTTCATCATAAAAACCTGAGTGCAGAAAATTTGCTCTTGTTTAATTTTGGCGGAACCAAATTGCTTGAGCAGCTAGTTTGTTCATTACTTGGTGAAAACTATTCCGTTGAAGCTCAAATGTCATAAACCCTGTTCGCTTATATGGCAGTCTGTAAAAAAGGAATGCAAATTTTCAACTGTGACTAACAATTAGCAAACACTCATTATAAACCTTTTCAACTCAAAACGTATTATTAATGTGTCATCTGTCGAGCGAAGCCATGGATTCTAGAGAGGTAAAGGATCACCCACTCTGTGTTACAAAAATGGCCCTTCAGTTGCAAATGGCGTTGTGTTCCAGAGGGTCGTTTTTAAACTTACTTTACATATTGCGGTCAAGGTCATTGTTCTCATTGGTTCCCTAAGCTATATCAGCGCCCTAGTAGCGTCACTTTTTGATAAAACGCCAAAAGAGGGTGATCCTTCTTCTTAGAGTCCATGAGCAAAGCTGATGGTGGGATTTTGTCCCCTGTTGTATTGGTCCTTTTTAGTAGCTGTCCAAAAAGAAAATAGTATTTTCATCATTACTTTCTGTGTTATACTTTATAGTAATAAAAATAACAAAATTATTCACAGTTTAAAATACAATAGTAGAGCTAATTTTGATGTACTTTTCGGAATAAATTAAGTAAAATTTAATCATAATATATTATCAAGTAAATGAAACGATACTTGGCAGCCACGGTTTACGACAAAATAGTATCTGTAGTAATCATTTTCCCTTGTTTTGGTGATTTTATTGTTTCAAATACAGAGGTTCATTCATCGCTAGGCAGGAACTTAGAATTTGCGTTTATAATGCCACGCTTATGCCAAATCGAAGCTTTCTCCAGTTAAACTAACAGCTTATGGTTTCAACTGCTCTTTATTTTTTCATGTTGTTTCTCGTGTTGACGACCGGGATTTCCCCGGTTTGCTAGTTTAAGGGCTTTATTTTTCTTTGTACTTTACACATCGTGTCGAGATATTAGAGTTTAATTTTAGTTTTGTTGCCAGTTGAATTTGTAAAGCACCCCAAGAGACTTACTCTGTATAACTCACTTACGTAATTAAAAGACGATTTTACCCATATGACGGGAATCAATCAGAACATAATTAATTTTTTATGATGTACTGTTATCTTTTATTGTTTTATCGACCAAACAAAGGGAAGATAGCACACGAAAGTAAAAGCTCGTGCACCTGATTTCTCGACGATCTCGATCACTCCGAAAGTATTTGATTGATCAGAACATTGTGCCCCAATGTTCTAACCAATCAAAATACTCAGATGATCAGACGTCGAATATTTTGATGCATGTTAGATCCGGCTAAACAGTTTCAAATATAAGTTTGCTTAGAAATCACATTTGCATTAAAATATTTTTGAGCCATGGACTTTTATTATTAGTTCCTTAATAAATAGCGGCAAAATTACAAAAGGAAAAATTAGTTGGAGCTACAACAGGCAACAAGCAGCGGAGGATAAAAAGGTTTACGAGTATTACACCGTCCTCCGATTGCTACATAGGTTCCCGACGGAATTGGAACAGTTTTCGGAACAGGAAAACTTATCGACCTTTTCAGGTCCTTTCCAGAGTTTCATTGCCAAAGGATGACAATTAATATTGGAAAGTTTGTTTAGTTGGGTTGGTTTTTAACAAATTAAAAAAAAATAAAATGTTTTATTTAATAGCTATAATTATTTTTTTAACTGCGAAAACATTTTTAAGAACTTTTGTAAAATCTAATGTGAAGGTAATTTTAAAGGAAAAAGTTTTGGTTATTTTTTTTTTCTTATAAAAGATATTGTTTTTTTGGGATTAAAGCAAGTTATATTTAAACGTAAACCTTGCCAGATAAAACGGAATTAATACGTACTAACACATCCGCATCAAAACATAATAATTATCTATGTTTGTGTAACAAAAATAAACTTTTCAACCTTTACTATAGCCATAAATTAGTTTTAAAAAGCATGTTTGAAACTTGTTAGTTTTAAAATATACCTAGTACGTTTAAAATAGCTGCCATTTTTTTATAACACACTTTTAACATGTTCTGGAACTTTAAAATAAATAGGTCAAAATATCATGGGGTAAGTTTAAATAAGGCAAACTTCCTTTAACTAATTAAATAAACACTCCAAAATGTGTCTTGCGCTTACCGGTCCCAGTAATGAAAAACCATAATATGGTTGCCTCTTTTAATCACACACAATAAATGAGCACCAACCCATTAGTTTTCTTCCTAGGTTCTTACGATAATAAAGTTTATTTTTTGCCTTTCAGTGCACTTTTTAATCGACGTATACTTGATATTATAGAAGCCACTTTTCAAGTATTTTCCAAATTAGTGCTGGGGTTCTTCCGGGTCCATTACTAGCATCTACTCCACTTCTTCATTACATTAACGATCTTCTCTTTTCCACGATGAATAATTCCATTTTTAGTTTTGCTGCACCATTCATTCTAATTTTCAGTTTCTTTAACAGGATTTTCTATTCCTATTATATTAAAGTAAGATTTTGTCCAGTGTTATGTCTTAGAGACTAATGCAAAAAAAGGCTGTCGTTACTCATCCCTCGTTTGAACAAAACATTATATGCATATCCACAGTAGCTTTGAAGAAACTCGTATTCCTCTTTCGAGCCGAAAAGTATTTTTCACCTTCTAATCTGTATGCTCTGTATATATCCGAAATCAGACCCGGCCTCATATTCTCTTCCCATATCTGGGGAATAAAGCCACCCCCTAGTTTTGGCCTCTTAGATTTCATTCAAAGGAGAGGCGTTCTTACTGATCCTTTTCTTACAAGAAAATTTTTCTATTTTGCTCAATGATAAGATGTAGCGGACCTGCCTCTCTTTTATTGGTACGATTTCTGCTTGGAAGAATTGGCCAACTAATTTCTTCCATAGCAACTTCTTATAGAGCAACACAAAAAGCCACACCTATTTATTCCTTCCCAAGCTTCAAATTTTGTCCGCCCCTTTATCCTGTAACTGTGGACCTTACTGCCAGCCAGGATCTTTCCTATCTTCTATGATTTCTCTTAAGGCACCCACGGTATAGTCTGTCTCAAAGTATATCGTTATGGCTTTTGACGGACCATACCACAATAAACCTTTAAAGATTTTATTACCTATTGTTATTGGGTAAACCCATTTGTTCATAAGGGCAGGGGTGGTCCAGGTATTTCTTGAGTATTAACCCTTAGGCATATAAATATTTTGGCTAATATTTTAGTGGCAGTGTTAAATAACCGTTTTTACTGTGCGTTTAGAAAAACTTGTTTTACGAGAATATAACTATGTCGCGTCGAAATCATTTGTCATTAGATGCAAAACAGGTTGTGAAAAATGTGCATGAAACTTTAATCAGTAGAGGTCTAATTAAACAAGAAGCTTTATAAGAAACCTGTCTACTTACAAAAACTCCAATATCATTGATAAAAGAAAAAAACGTAGTAATTTTCAATCTCACCGTATAGACAATAGTGATCAGGACCTAATAAGAAGGAAAACATATTGTCTTTATGAAAGCGGAGTTATTCCTACCTTGGATAAACTAAAAAAAGCTAGACGAAGACAAAACCAATATAAATATTAGCCGTGCCACCCTCCATAGAGTTGTTTGTAAAATGGGATTTAAATACCGCAAAATAGACAAAAGACAAGTAGTAATGGAATCGCACAGATTACGCACTTGGAGCTTTAATTACCTTTAAGAAATTAAAAGATATAGGTTAGAAAACAGATCCATAATTTACCTTGATGAAACATGGTTCGATACACACGACACAGTATCCAAAGGATGGGTTGATTAAAGTCAAAACTGTCAGACGAAAGCACCTTCAAATAAAGGAAAACGCATTACCATAATACACGCTGATTCAGAAGACTGATTTGTCCCAAACTGCTTGCTGTTGTCTGCAAAGAATATTAAGGATTCTAGCTTGGATTATCATGAGGATACAAGTGCAGAACTTTTTAAACACTGGTTTCAAAATTATCTTTTAAAAAATATTCCAAACAACAGTGTTATTGTCATGGATAACGCAAGCTACCACAGCCGTCTGCTACACAAAGCATCAGCTTCATCAAGTACAAAAACTGAAATCCAGGAATATTTGTTAGAAAATGATATTTATTTTGAATTCAGTTACAAAAAAACGCAACTTTTGGAGGTCCTAAATTCATATGCTATTAAAAAACAATATGTATGTGATAATTTGGCTGAACAGGCTGGGCATACTGTCTTACGGCTTCCTCCGTATCACTGTATAATTAACTCCATAGAGCATTTGTGGAACTAAGTAAAATCAAAGATCAGAGCAGAAAATGTTACACCTACTTTAAGTCCCAGTGTCATAAATTTGATAAAAAATGTAATTACAAACATACCAGTTGAGAGCTGGAAAAATTCACTACAGCACATAAAAATTGAGGACTCTTACATTTCTATCCAAAACAACATAAATCCTATTGTAATTAATCTCAATGATGACTCTGATAGTGAAACAGAATTAGATCTAAATATTTAGATTAAAAATGTAATTATGTATAGATAATGCAGTTATAAATTTATTAAAACTTTGCATATATTTAATTTCTTAATGTAATTTTAAGATTATACTTACCTAAATAAACAATAAAGTATAAATCTTTATATTATTAAAGTCCGTCCCTAATGTTCTGTCCTTTAATACCTACCGATCCGCAGTTTTATTGCTGTCGGCAGGTATAATTCATAAATGATGGCAAGAGCTAACACGGTATACTTTGAGACAGACTATACATTAGTACATAGACTTTAAGCCTTCGTGGACTGTCTGTGAAATGAAAAAAAAACTTTTTAAAAATTAGTTTTTTTTTTAATTTTTTTATAATAAAAAAAAACAAATTCTGTACAATTTTAACAATAAAAAAACTAACTAGCAAAACTAATATAGAGTCCTATTTTACCAATTTAAGATCAAAAGTTAACAAAAACAAAACAAACATGAAACTTTTATGACGATCGAGTTCTTTTCCACTAAATTGCGTGATTATCATTTGAAAGGACGAAATGTCAATCCGTGCCCTTCTATTTCTACCAAAAAATTTATATTGCCATAAACTCGTATTTCGGAGACACCCCCTTTGGGGTTATTCACCCGCATGGTGCAATAAATCGCGAGACCCTACTTCGTATCGCCTTGAAGGCAAAAAGGGCCGGCTGTATCAGGATGTCTTTCACGCGGTTTCACGACCATCTTTGTTGTAGGCGAGTGCCGTACATGGTATTGTTTCCTTTAATTAATTAGCAGTATTAAATTACGAAAATATACGCGCTCTAATTTTCCTAATGCCTAACCAAAATATATGACCATGGAAAGAAAATAACGTATAGGTACTACTAACTTATAATACAAAATTAACAAAATTACATACAATGATTTTGTTATAGGAGCAGATACGGTTTTCGCAAGCTTGTTTAGGCATTATTTAGCTACTTTTTCATAAAGAAAAAATTATACCAATGCATTTAATTTTTTTGAGAAAATTTACCATTTCTGTCGGAATGTCGAAAAAAGCCCTCTAGCGGCGACGTGTAAAACTAAAAAACTTTTAATATTTTAAGATTTATAGCCCAAGAATAGCTCCTTTCAACTAGCCCAAGTTTGTTAAAATCGGCTCAGCCGTTTCGAAGATACAGGGTGTGTTTGACGGAAACTTTTGAATACCCCCCACCACTTTATTTTTAGAGATATAGCAAAAATTGTCAAACAAAAAAGGTTCAGATTATCCTTGACTTTAAAGATCATCTTTTTTGTTAGGTTAATATAGTAAAATTCAGAAACTTTTTAGATTCAAGATTGCAGTCACGCCCCCTAGCGGCCATTTTAGAAACTTGAAAATAATTTGCAGCTACTTCTCTTGACCACTTTTACTAACAATTTTTTCCCCAACGCTGTCGAATAAGTATTTTCTGAGATACAGCCGGTCTCTTTTTTTAGTTGTAACCTGTAACAGGTAGTCCCAACGATAGAGTAAAGTAAGTTTTTGCTTACCTGATATTATTTGTGTCAATATCGTTTCCGCATAGGATAGAGGTAGGAAAAAGGGATATTTTAAAAATATTGGAAGTTATACAGGGTGCGTCACAAAAATTGGGGTACGTAAAAGTTAAGATTTATTTAAATGGAACACTCTGTATTTGATTTTATTTTTGAATTCTGTATTAATACTTACATTTTTTGTCATATAAAGCATGAGCTGAAATTTGATAGTTTGTGAAATATTCGGATTTAAAGATGAAAATAGTCATTTTCATGGTGTTGATAAATGGGCAGTTTCTACTTACCAGAAATGAAAGCTTCTATATTTGGCAGGAGAAAGGACTAATGTTATATTAATGTTCAGCCTGTAAAATATTTCAATTTGTTTTACAGGGTGTTTATTATAACCGTCCAAATTCGCACAGTTTCAAATTAAAAAATCTCATTTTTTTAAATGGCACACCCCCTTATATTTTTATTTTGTTTTATTCAGGATTAAGAAACCTCTAATTTTTACCGAATATGTCCTATACCTATTTAATAGTTATCGATAAATTTAGCTTTTTCCAAATAGCTACGTTGTATTCTATTACCGGTAACATTGTATTGATCGCGTTAGCCATGAAAAACAATAGCTAGGATTAATAAAATTCATGTGTCAAAAAAAAAACACTTAAAGTCTTAATTTTAAGTTTTTATTCAATAGAAATTAAGTTTTTATTCAATAGTAATTAAGTTTTTATTCAATATTACATCTTAATGTTAAATAAGAAATGTTTAATATTAAATAAATTTTTATTCAATACCACGTCTTAAAATATGTTCAAATAGGCGGCCTTCTTGTTGAATACACATATTTATCCTTTTTTTGTATGTTGTGTCTTACTTCCGATAACATAAGGGGTGCACCTGCGACAAACTTCTCGAATTCTGTTTTCTATCCTCCTTGGTCGTTGGTTTATTGACATATACCCGGTCTTTTATGTATCCCCATAAAAAAGTCTAACGGAGTTAAATCGCATGACCTTGGTGGCATGAATAAAGCCTCCACGCCCAATCCATTTTTCTGGGTATTGCCGATCCAAGAATTCCCGGACTTCACGATGGAAATGTGGAGGTGCACCATCATGTTGCAGCCACATATTTAGCCGCTCATCTAAATTAATATTTTCAAGTAACTGAGGCATTTCACGTAAGAAATATAAATAGCTGCGGCCCGATAAAGGCTCATCAAAAAAATAGGGACCGATAATTTGGTTATGAAGGATACCACACCACGTATTTATTGACCAATGATTTTGATTTTGAACTTCTCGCAGCCAAAATGGATTTTCAGTGGCATAATAGTGCATATTATGCCGATTTACAGCCCCATTGTTTCTGAACGTTGCCTCATCGGAAAACATAACGTTGCACAAAAAATTGTTATTTAACTGTAATTGTTGAATAATAATATTACAAAATTGAATTCGTCTTTCAAAATCATCTTCCCGCAATTCTTGATGAAGCTCAATGTGATATGGATGATATTTAAACTTGATTGTTGTTCGGTTCACAGTTGATTTGGAAGTGTGGCATAACGTCGCTAGATACCTAGTACTCACCTGGGGATTTTCTTGAATATTTAACAATATTTCTAATTCTTTTTCTTCATTGGCTGCGTTTTTGTTAACAACTTCACGTTTTGAGTATTTAACACTGCCGGTGGAATTAAATCTTCCATTACATTTTTTGAAAGCCAGTAGCAGTAGGTATCCGACATTCAGGATATTTCATTCTGTAAATTCTTTTGGGCCAACAGAGGGTTTTTTCAGCCTCGCCTAACACGTAGATCATGTCAATTAACTCATTTAAAGGATAGTCCATGCCCAATACAATAACAACGAAATGAAGACGAAAAAAGTAACGTCAAATTTTAATTTACGACAATTATTATGCGTTTTGTTTTGACACATGAATTTTTTATTAATCCTAGCTATTGTTTTTCATGGCTCATACAATGTTATCGGTATGGTACCGAATACAACGTAGCTATTTGGAAAAAGCTAAATTTATCGATAACTATTAAATATAGGTATAGGAATATTCGGTAAAAAATTAGAGGTTTCTTAATCCTGAATAAAAAAAATAAAAATATAAGGGGTGTGCCATTTAAAAAAAATGAGATTTTTAATTTGAAACTGTGCGAATTTGGACGGTTATAATAAACACCCTGAAACAAATTAAGAATATTTTTACAGGCTGAACATTAATATAACATTAGTCCTTTCTCCTGCCAAATATTGGAAGCTTTCATTTCTGAAGTAACGTAGAAACTGCCCATTTATCAACACCATGAAAATGCCTATTTTCATCTTTAAATCATATTTCGAAACTATCAAATTTCAGCTCATGCTTTATATGACAAAAAATGTAAGTATTAATCCATAGAATTCAAAAATAAAATCAAATACAGAGTGTTCCATTTAAATAAATCTTACTTTTACGTACCCCCACTTTTGTGACGCACCCTGTATAACTTCCAATATTTTTAAAATATGCGCTTTTCCTTCCTCTATCCTATGGCGGAAACGATATTGACACAAATAATATCAGGTAAGCAAAAACTTACTTTACTCTATCGTTGGGACACCCTGTACAGTAGAAAATTGGTATTTTCGAAATGCATTTAAAAGTTTGCAATACAAAAAATTTACAACTAGGTAAATAATGACGGAAATATGCCCGAATTTGTTACTCGGGGGTTTTCAAGACCGCTGAACATGAATAAGAAATCATCAAGGGCCTACGGAGTACCTGGTGCGCGCTAAGGGTAGCGTAAAAGTCGTCTTCTGGAGTTTTACGACAAATCCTTCTAAAATCAGCCCAATTTTGTTACTTGGAAGTTATCGAGGTCGCTGAACACGAATATGATATTGACAAGGGCCTGCGGAGTACCTAGTGCGCGCTACGAATGGTGTAAACGTCGTCTTCTGAAGTTTTACGACAAATCCTACTAATCTTAGCTCAATTTTGTTACTTGGAAGTTATCGAGGTCGTTGAACACAAATATGATAGTGACAAGGGCCTGCGGAGTACCTGGTGCGCGCTAAGAATGGTGTAAACGTCGTCTTCTGAAGTCTTACGACAGTTCCTCCTAATATTAGCCCAATTTTGTTGTTTAAGGAGTTTTTGTGGTCTGTAAACACGAATCTGATATTGATAGGGGTCGGCGGAGTACCCGGTGGGCGCTAAGAATAGTGTAAACGTCGTCTTCTGGAGTTTTATGACAGATTCTACTAATATCAGCCTAACTTTAATTTTCGGTACTAGATCATAGATAGCCTTCGAGGTACCCGGTGTCCGAATAGGTTGGTATTAATGTCGTCTTCTGGAATTTTGTGGTAATTTGTTAAAAGTTAAAAATTATAATTTCTGCTTATAATATTTATTCATAAAATTGTTTAAACAATATTTTAGTATAAAAAATATATTTTTTTTAAAGTTTAATACATATTAAAAATCATTCATTCATCATTTTCACTGCTTTCCTCTACTTTTTCGATAACCCCCAAGTAACAAAATTGGGCTGATATTAAAAGAATTTGTCGTAAAACTTCAGAAGACGACGTTTATACCATTCTTAGCGCGCACCAGTTCTCCGCAGGCCCTTGACAATGTCATATTCACGTCAGCAACAACAAAAACCTCTCGAGTAAAGAAATTGGGCTGATATTAGGAGGATTTCGTAAAACTCCAGAAAACGAAATTTACACCATTCTTAGCGCGCACCAGGTATTTCGCAGGGCATTGTCAATGTCATATTCGTGTTCAGCGACCCCAAAAACCCTCCGTTTATCAAACTTGGGCTAATATTAGGAGAAATTGTCGTAAAACTCCAGAAGACGACTTTTATGCCAACCTTAGCGCTTAGATAAAGAGAACATATTTCGTTTTGTTTGGTCAAGTTTTTTAGGGTGACTTGACAACTTGACTTATTTCGCACTTTATCAAGAACAGTTTTGTGCCTTTATGTAATGTCTTGTCCTGCCTTTTTTAATGTCCGGTGTTTATAAACGTTGTCAAGAAAGCAGTTCCTGTGGAACTTAATAAATAGTTGAAAAAAATTATGTGTTTCGGACTTCTATTGCTTTTTTTTATTTCAAAACACAACGTTTTAAAATAATAACCATGCGGAATATGCTAGAGTTTTCTACCATTATATTATTTATCTTGTTCTCCAAATTGTTTTATTTTATAATATCTTTACGTGTAAGAATCTTCTTCCTTGCGTTTTCCTCGTAAGAAACTTGATTATTTAAGCCTACAAAACTAATAAACAACATCCTCTGGCAATATATCATTAAAAACGGAAAAACTAATTATTTTGCACAATAATTACTGGCTTACACAGAATTAATGGACTCATAAATTATGTATTAGAGTACACACTTTGAAAATTGGTTTTTGGACACTAAAACCTAATTTTGTATTTTATTTTTAAGTATCAATACTTTAAAATATTTAAATGTATTAAATACAATAGAATCGATGCTGTATTAATGCTATTACATATTAGGTTGGTTTATTATATTACTTGCCTGCGTGTTTTTTAAATATTTTGATTTCGCTTACAGATGGTTACTAGTAGTCCAATTAAACGGTAGTTTAAAGTGGAAAGTTTTGGTGTAATTGTTTTAATAAGTTTAGTTTATGTTTTTTGGGGTGCTAAACACGAATCTGAAGTTGTCCAACAAAAATTTGCTCGGCAAATAAGAGAAATCATCAAACAAACCACTAAAAATCATGTTTTTGAGTGGTGTTCAGCTTATAACTTGCAAAGCAAACTATTTATGCAAAAAGTGTTTATTTAGTAAATTAAAGAGGAGAAAATTTCCTATAATTTATGTTTTTCAACATTTTTTTGTACGTCATATGGTTTCCACGCAAAAGAGTGCTAAAATATGGGAAAAATGAGCAAAAAAAAAGCAGAAGACATCAATAGTTTATATTTTTTATTTTATGTAGGTTAACATTATTTAATAGATTAATAAAAAATTAGTACAATTCAGTATTCATACCTAATACGAGCCCTCTTAGACACCGGGTTAAAAGATTTCAGCAGGGCAGCATTCCAGTTCTTCTAGGTCTGAAACAAAAATCATTGACTTAATTGCAAAATATTTAACAATATTGAATAGATATGAAAAATATCAATTTAAAGGTACCTATCTATTTACGTGTACAAGCCCTTTTAGGTACCGGTTCCATGCTTTCCTTAGGGCAGAAATCCAGTCCTTCAACGCCTGAAACAAATAAGAGACTAAATTTCAAGCACTTGTCAACATATTGAATAGATATGAAAGCAGTAGAAACATATTTTGACACAAATAAATAGTGAGTAGATAAATGATGGTAAGATAGAATTATCCAGTTACCTTCAAGTAACTCCGGATCATTCTCTGCTTCTTCCTCAATTTCTGCAATAGGCATATTATTACAGCTGTTCTCAGAGTGAGGCACATACTGGAACAGTTAAGGCCAGCTTTTCTACATCCACAGTTGGTCTGACAGGTCTTTATGCATTTGCAAGCTGATGCTGGTGGCTGTAATGTTGTTACTGGTTACACACCTCCTTAGGTTTTCTACCAACCCTATTATTTAGGATCTTTTTTATTTCCAAGCCATTGTTGTACTTGAAAGTAAACTCTCAAAGAACGTTGCTGTGCTGCAGCTTCGGTAGGAGGTAGCGATGCCATTTGTATGCAGATCTAAGGTAGCATTTGTTCAAGGACGCACTTTCCTTGTCAGGGTTTTTCTTAAGGGTTTAAAGAAACCTTATTTGTCTGACTTTGAACGAGACTCAAGTTGTGTCACATCCCCCCATGGCATGCAAAAACAATATGTTGTCACTGATCGATTGGTCTGGATGGCAGGCAGGAGAAAAAATGAGTTGTGAAACTGCCCCTTTGCCTTGATTCAGAAAGTATTTAATTAAATGTACACCCCGACAACGACCAATTATGATCACCAGCAGATCTTCACCCACAATCCACAATATCTACACAGTTATGCTGCTGTGTGAGATCCATTGCTGTGGTAACAATAAGAGTATCCACATCCTCTTGTGCCTGCTTTGTGTGAATGCCAGCTGCAGCAAAGTTGTCCTTTAACATTGAGATGAGACGGATTTTGTTTTTCATATTGCCTGAAAATAACTGGACTTCGCGCCGTTGCAGAGAGAGACAAATGACACGAGCACGGTGGTAGCAGTGAACGAACTGAGTAACTGAAGGCATGAGGTCGTGTCCTTGACGCATACCCTCTCCAGTCAGCCTAGTCAAACCGAACGGTCTTTGCCTTATGTCGAAATAGGCGAGGCGCTGCAGATGAATTCTTTCACTTAAAGGGAAAATTGCATTGATTCATTCATTATTTTTTGCTTTTTTTCAAAAATTACTGATTTTCCCATATTTTAGCACTCTTTTGCGTGGAAATCATACGACGTACGAAAAAATGTTAAAAAACAAATATTAAAGTAAATTTTCTCTTTTTTATTTTATTAAATAACTCTTTTGCGTAAATAGCTTGCATTGCAAGTTATGAGCTGAAAACCACTAAAAAGCTGATTTTTAGTGGTTTTTTGATAAAATATGAGAATTTGCCGAGCAAATTTTTGTTGGACAACTTTGGATTCGTGTTCAGTAACCAAAAAAAAGAATAACCCAATAAAAACAATTACATCAAAACGTTCCACTTCGACCCCTTTTTGTGCACCGTTTTACTAGCCTATAGTTACTTTTAAATATTGAACGTAAACGAGGACCATTAAAAAGAAATTCCTTTAGTAGAGAGATTTTTCAAAACGCATTACGCCCTTACAGTGGTATGTGTTATAAAAATTCGTGCATGTTCGTGTAACTAGGCTAACGACATACGTACTTAAAGGAGAGGGCTCGACTCGAAAAAGCTTATTATTACAATTGAGAAGTAATTAAGATTCTACTTGACCATCAGCTCGGTGGCTGAAGTGTTAACGCCGTTGGTTTAGTTATGGTAAGCGCCCAGAAAGGTAAGATTCTCGATTCCTCATTTTTTATTTAATTTTGTCAATTATTTTTTTTTTAGTAAATATCAATTTTAATATAAATAGTTTTATTTTATTTATAAAAAAATCAAATTTCTGTCTCTCTGTCTCGCACTTTGCATCGATCATTTACCTACCTAAAAGCAGCAATGCCCCTCGTTCGTCTGAACAGCGTGCAATAGAAAAAGAAAGCGATAAGTTTCCTCTAACGCTCCGCGTGCTGACTGGTTGGCCGGGAGGAATCCTTTTCTTCTCCGCCGACCAAACAGCACGTAAAGCGAGAGAGAAAGAGGAAGTCAACAAGGCTGCTTCTAGTAGTGATACGCTCGAGGAGCTAACTTAACAATATCTATTCTTAGTATACTTGCTTTACGACTATTGCCGAAGTCTCTGAGAATGTTTTCCTTATGCCTATGCATATGTTTCACCCACTTGTCAAAGCGTTACTTCCATTTCCTTTGAGACATCTTTTCATCAAAGGCTTCGCCTGCCTACGAAATAGTTGTTCCCGCGATTTATTCTTACAATGAAGAACAAAAAATAAATAACTTGGTGCAAAATCAGGATTGTACGACACGATCATTGTTTTATATATTTTTTTTAAATTATGTGGGATCCAACGAAAATAAACCTTGTTACGGCTAAGTAGTCATGCAATTTTTTGCTGGAACTAATGCCCAAGGTTGCCTCATTCTCACACTATTGTGGATTGTCATACATGACGATGTGCATTATTCGTTTTTGTACACCTTTATTTTTTTTGACAAAAAAAATATTTTGGACCATTTTCACCACTTTTATTAATAAGCAAACAGTAACCACAATTAAATTAGTTATATTAGTGTTTTATAGTGATAAAGATTGAAAGTAAAAGTAAGTTGGTCTGCACTCCTGTTTCGATAATTCACGCCGAAAGTCGTAACGAATCATTGAACTAGTTAGTTAGGTTAGTTAATTCAATTTTTTTGGTGGGGGCACAATTTTTAGGTGATTGAGCAATACAGAAGAATGACACTTTATATTACTCTGTTAGAAACAGTAATATACGAAATTAATTCTGTAGAGCAAAAGCTGTAAAAATAATGGTGGAAGTGGATGGAATTAAGAATGTTAAAAGTTGTGGTAGAAATTATTACTCAGATACCGTAAAACGAGGCTTCTTCGGACAACGCGGGTAAATTCTTACGAGACCTTGAAGGAAAAAAAAAAGGGGAAGCAAAATTTTTGAAGCGGCGTCTTCTGAACTGACACGTGTTTAAAACAGTTGCCTTCAGACGTTCGTAAAGTAAGGATGTATTCTCTGGCTCCGTAATTTTTTTAGGTCGATTTTTGTAAGTAAGCAATTTTTCAACTTTTTTTAAAGTGGAAAAAGTAACTGACCCACACATCAACTTATTAATGATGAAATTTTGGTTTCTCCTGTTTAAAGTAGTATATTGGAGATATATCGTGTAATTTGTAGATTTTTATTTGTTCAATTTTTTTTCCAGATAGTCCCAATCAAAAATTTCATATTTTGAATGGTAACTTTCTGACATGGTCAGAAACTACAAAAGGCAACTGGGGAGTCGCCCCTATCGAAATTAATCGAAGGAGCGGTTAAATCAGGCAGTAGCAGATGTCAAATCTAAGAAAAGATCACTAAGAGAGGCGAGTGAATTTATGGGATTCCCAAATCGACCATTGGTGACAAAGCTACAAGCATTCATAATAAAAATCCAGGGCGGCAACCAGTGCTTAGCGCTGTTGAAGAAAGTAAATTTGGCTCAGGGAATATCCACTGCAGCAATATGGGGTTTTCCACTGATGGAATATGATGTAAGAAAAGTTGTGCCGAGCTACCTTAACCAAAAAGGAAGTTTAAATTGGTCGCTTTCCTAATAATTTGCCAGAAGTAGATTGGGTCAAGAAATTTCTAAAAAGAAATAAAGAGGTGTCCGTAAGACTTGCCAGGAATATTAAAAGAAACAGGGCTCAAGTAACCCATGCTACTATTCAAGAATATTTCGATGAATTAAAAGTTTCACTAGACGGTGTGCAACCTGAAAATGTAATAAATTATGATGAAACTAATTTTAGCGACGATCCTGGACGAGTCAAAATAGTCTGCAAGAGGGGCAGTAAGCATTGTGATCGAATTATTGACGCAACAAAGACCAGCATATCCGTCATGATGGCAGCTTCTGCTTCGGGAACGTTGTTACCGCCCTTTGTTGTTTACAAGGCGAAGCATCGTTACCAAGAGTGGGAGGAAAATGGACCCCAGGATGCCGATATTCATGCACACAATCTGGCTGGTTTGATGCCCGAGTTTTTGTAGAGTGGTTCCGAGAAATTGTTTTACCTTACTTCCGGAATAAAAGAGGAAAGAAGTTAATGATTGGTGATAACTTGTCTTCTCATCTTACATTGAATGTCATTGAATAATGTGAAAAAAATAACATCATATTCGTTCTACTACCTGCAAATTTAACCCATGTTTGCCCACCGCTCGATGTCGCTTTCTTTGGTTGTTGGAGACGAATTCTAACTGAATGGAAATTAAAAAAAAATGGGCCTTTCCAGAAAACCGTTTTCATTATTGCTAAATAGAACTTTAAATGAAATCGAAGCAACTTCTAGACAAAATATTCTTTCAGGTTTTAGGGCAACTGAAATATGGCCGTTAAATAGAGATCAAGTTTTAAGGAGGATTCCAAAACAATGACGCAAATGCTTTATTGCTCTCAGAAAGTTTATTGGATTTTTTAAAAACATCGAGGATGCCCGAGCCTAAAATAAGGACTAAAGAAAGCTCATAGATGTTAAAGCGGGAAAAGATGTGGAGGTAAGAGATTTTAGTGAACCGTAAGCGCAATTCGAACAAGTTATACTCAACAGACTCTGAAGTTGAACCCTTAAGTATTATAAGGGACAGAATAATACAAAAAGAGCAATTTGACTTACTTGAGGCTGGTCCTTCTAACAAAGAAGGTTTTTCGATGGAGCACTTTCAACAAGAAAATTTAACCGACCGGAATTTGAACAAAAATCATGAAGCTCGGAACGTTGAACCTGGTATGTTTGTATAGCAAAAGTGCCAATAGAAAATTCTTCAGATTTAAAATATTACGTGGCAAAAGTCATAGAAAAGCTGGATGGAGATATGAAAAGTGCCATATTTTGTGTAAGATTTTTAAGAAAAAGGAAGAGTGAGAAAGACACCTACTTCCATTTTCCAGATGTCCCTGATCAGAGCTATATCGAGGATATTGATTTTTTGGAGATCCTTAATCCAGTGCCTTTAAGAAGAGAACGATATAAATTCTCTCCCATGCCAAAAATTATTTTACAATAATCGTTGAATTATGTTAAACCAGATATATCTTGTTCATAGCTTGAGACTGTTAAATTTTTGTTTATTCTTTAAAAGAAAGAAGTTTTTAACTAATATTTTTTGAAATCAATGTTTTTCTAATAAAACATTTAAAATAATTTTTAATAATTAAAATTTTTTAAGTTCTAATAAATAAAAAAATATGTTTACATTTTTTAAAAGCCGAATTGGTGTCCTAAGTAGCCTTTTAACTGTTATTAGTACAATTTTATGCATTTTAAAAGCATGTCCGAAGTTACCCCACCTATGTGGTAAATTCGGACACTTTTCAAAAAAATATATATACATATTTTAGGGTGGAAAAACAATTTTTTCCAGCACGCCATAGAGGAAGGATGTAGTAACCTACATAAAACATATTGGTTAATTTTAAAAACAATAAGTCCAACAAAAAAGCAAAAAACCTCAAAAACTGTTCAAAGTAGCCCCGGTTTACGGTATATAAACAGCACTGCCAACAGGGGTCAATTTAGATACTGTATATATTCAAAGCACATAAATACTTTTTGATTTAAAAGAGCCTACGGTGTTAAGTACTTAGGCTTTATACAAAAAAAGTGGAAAGATAGTCATTTTATGCAACTGTTTTCTATTAATTTTTATCTCCAAGATAATTGGCTTTGCTTAGTCACAAATATTTTTACTATTACTTTAGAGTTGCTGCCTTTAACAAACGAAAATGTAAAAAATAATTTTCATATCTCTATTCAAGTTTTTTGTGTTGTTTTTTTTGGAAATTAATTTTGGGAAAAAAAGAGAACTTTGCTTGTGTTGTATTTGAGATTAACATAAAATAAAACAGACTTTTGTTTTTTGTTTGAAATGTTTTATAATCCGAACTCTTGGCCGTCTTTCCGCCTTCTATTTAATTTTGTCAATTATTTGTAAGTATCAATCTAGGCAGACGGATAAAAAAGATTTAGAAAAATTTGGTCTTTAGAGCCTAAATAATAGCTGCAATTAGAAAAATTAAAACACAACAACACCAGCTTTTTCCTTAAGCAGTGGCGTTTCTAGGAAACCTTCGCATTGTATTTAATCTGTATTTATGTCATATTAACCTAAAAAAAACTTCGATTTCTTTTTCGATTAAAATCAGACCCCGTTTGAAATAACGATCCTATATCTGGGGAATGACGTCTTCCATATTTCTTGGCATTTTCGTATACACACAAAAAAGCTTTTAACTTTTGCCCGCCTTTGAACCCTATGGAACCTGTCCCATTTTTATAGATATTTTTACAACAGTTTTTGTTTTTAAGAATTAAACAATTTCATATCCGCGTCTAACTTGCAGTGCTACTCCCATGCATCGATTAACAGTGTATCTGGACAAGCCCCAGCTTCCGTTATTAACCACTAGTTCATTTCTAAAGTATGGAGACTATGAAATTTACTATCTGCGAAGGTATGTGAATACTAAGGCTTAAAGCCTTTGTGGGCTGTTCCAAAATTTAAAAAAAACGGTTTTTCATCTGACTGCAATCTGGCCCGTTGGATTTACAATAAACATTTTAAAAAATCATGACTTAACCCAAAATTAAATTTAAACATAATTTAGAGAAATAAATTAAAGTAAGCGGTATACAGATGGCTCAAAAACCAACCAAGTGGTTGGAATAGGCATCCGAGGAAAAAAAATAGAATAAAAATTCCAGTCCTAGGCGGAAACGGTAATAAGGCCTTAAAAAATTAACATTAGACTGGTTAAGGACTGTTTACTGACCCGTGGGAAATTGGACTGTGCAACAAGCTGACTGTAGCCTAAGTACCAGATAACGAAGGCCGCCCAAGAAACGAGAAGGTACCAGGAGACTTAAACAAGGTGGTGGTAGGACCAGCAATATTCTGTAAGATTTTTTAGGCTAAAAAAGCACATAAAAAGATTTTTCTGACAGAAGACTTGCCGGTTTTGTCAGAAGAAGGGAGGAACGCCTAAGCATTTGATGTCATTGCAGGCATATATGTTTGTTAAACTCGGTGGTGTTAAGCCAAATCCCATATAAAAAGGGGTAATGAATGTGCCCAGGTTATAAAGTTTTCTTAAAAAGGCTAAAAAAGATTGGCCTTAAGACGGCATTCTAAGACAGCATAGAGTGATCAAAATAAATCAGTTACAATTGAAGTTAAAGTGAACCAACATGCTCAAATTTATTAAAAAAAATAACAATAATAATTACCACAATAACAAAAACTATACAAAATAAAATATATAGCGTCTATTAATTATCGAGCTTATACCGCATCAAGTTACATGTTTGCAAACAGAGAACTTTTAAAGAAAATAAAGAGGATTAAAACCTTAACTAAAATAGTCTTGGATGGAACAAAGCAATGTTTGCTTCATAATGATCCTACTTTGCTTTTAAAGCCAGAAAAACCAAATACGACTGACTTAGTATCATTAGGCAGTTAATTAAAAGCGTGACAGGGAAACAAAAAGCTTTTCTCTCTACAGTGTAGTCCATTAAGTTTGCAACAAATGGAAAACTTTTTTATTTGTAATTTGTCAAAAAATTCTATTTTTTTAAAAAGTTGGTGTATAATGACTAACTATATTAGCAGTAGTTAGCTTTATTAAAAGTTAAATGATATACAGGACAAATAAAAAAAGAAAATGCTTAGGAGTAAAGTACCCTTATTTGTATAAATATAACAAAATGTTAAAAACAAGCTGTTTAGAATTAAAAGTTATTTTTAAATACCAATTCATGGCCTCCTATTTATTTTTTAAATTTTAAATTACATTATTAACATATGTATATATATATATATATATATATATATATATATATATATATATATATATATATATATATATATATATATATATATATATATATATATATATATATATATAATTTTATGGTGCACAGATTCAGTGGCATGGGGATCTCGGAAGTGAGATAGGAAGTCGGTTAAATTATGGCACAGTTGCGCATTTAGGTGGCTAACAAACCCATTAGAAAGTTAAAATCGAGTACTTCCGGAGATATCCGGAAAAACCGTTGCGATTTCGTTTTTATTTTCGACGTTATTTAAAGGATATGGAAAACAAAGACATTTCTTATGGCCGCTTTTTATGCCTCTAAACAGCGTTGAGAAATTTCCGTACGACGTTTCGTTTTCTTTAAACCATCATTAACTTTCTTTTTAAATACGGACCTGGGTTTTTTATTTAATATTTTTGAACCCTTATTATCCCCATTACAAAAATGTATAACACCTAATATTTATTTACAAATATGGAACGCCCTAGGAAAATGATGTGCGTTCTTTGTCTAACTCATTGTCTCTTATGGAAAATATGTTTATTTAACAGAAAAATATTAAGTGTTATACATTATTGTAATTGGGATTATAACTCTTTTAAAAATGCAATAAACAATTAGGTGCTGTATTTAAAAAATAAAGTTGATGATGGTTTAACAAAAACGAAACGTCTGAAAATCTCTCAACGCTGTTTTGAAGAGCTTAAAAAGTGGCCATAAGAAAGTGTTTCTTTTCTTTCAGTATCTATCTAAATGAACGTCAGAAAAAATAAAAACGAAATCGTAAATTTCGGTCTTCCAGAATTCCGGAAGTACTCGTAGTTTTAATTTTTTAATAGGCATGTTGTTAGGCACCAAATCAACTTTCCATAATTTAACCGACTTCTATTACGGTTTCAAATCCCCATCATGCACTCGAATCTGTGGCACCTGTATATATATAATGACATAGAAAATGCAACACCCAGAATCATTTATTGAATTTTGATTAAAACTTGTAAACCTATTTGCTTTCATGGAAGTACGAGTATACGTTGATAAAATTTTGAAGGCATTCCGGGTCCTTTTTTTGTAAAGGCTTTTTTTGTTATATCAGAATCCGAACAATATGAACATGTTTACTTAATATTTACTGATTTTTCTGTGTTAAATTTATTTGGTTCCATTTTTATTCATTGCCATTATTTTGCCTAGAGTTCGCAGACGTGCTAATTTCACTCAACTTTCCGAGTTTGAGAGAGTTCGGATAATCGGGTTAACGTGAAGCCGGATTTTCTTTTAAAAAACAAGTTAGAGGTACTGGACGCCAAAGACAGACTACGAAGCGACAGCACCGTTATTTGAGGCAACTAGAACTTACAGATTTTCCACAACAAGGGCAGTTGCGAACCAGTGGTTTGATGCTATAGGAAGGGAAATATCAATGAGGACAGTTTATTGCGGAATAAGGTCTTTTGGACATTGTTCATACCGTCCCCATCTTTTACTACCTCGGATCGCGCAGCATCGTCGGCAACGATTGGTATGGAGTAGGGAAAGACTCGAATGAAATATGGAATGGAACTCAATCGTATTCAGTAATAGGTCCATCTAACGGCATATTCATCGCACTGTGGGTGCTATGGTATGAGGTGTCATTGCTAACGGCAGCAGGTCACGAGTAGTGTTCATTTTAGGTAGCATGACTGCCCAGCGAAGTTTTGCAACCACATCTGCTTTCCTTTTTGGAAACATTGCAAGATCCACTTTGTCAGCAGGACAATGCACACTTCATGTCGCACGTGTTAGTTTAGACTTTTTAAAAGCGTCCGGTGTAAATTTGCTTCAGTGGCCTCCTCGATCTCCAGACCTTTCCCCTATCGAACATGTATGAGTTATGATTAGAAGAAGGTTACAAAATTCACCGCACCCTTCACAAACATTGAAGGCTCTGCGAAACCAAACTCAGATGGCCTGGTATACAATACACCAAGAAGACTTCAATCATCTAATCCAATCAATGCCGAGATGACTTAACCAATGTGTAGCGAACAGAGGAACTTCGACACAATAATAACATTAAGGTGGGATATCTCAGCTATTTTGCGTTAATTTAAATTCAAATTTAATCACTTTCTACTTATCAGTAGACCTACAAAGTATAAAAGTGTGCTCTAAATTACAGCACTCCTATTCGGTGTTGCATTTTTTATGCTGTCACTTGGTATACATTTTTATTATTTTTATAAAAAAATTTTAAAGTAGCTACAACCAAATCACTTTTAAAGAATATTTTGCAAATTACCCCGTATTTGTAATATTTAACTGGATTAGCGATAATAAGTGGTAAATATTTTATTAATAATAATGGCCACATAAAAAAGTATTTTAGATTCTTATAAAAGTGTAGAACAGGTACCTTTATAAGAATTTCAAACAAATAATCGTTAAATGGGACTTGTTTTTATATGGAAATCATTATTTGTAGACTATTTGCAGTGTTTAAAAGACAATATTTTTGAAATTTCAGATTTTTGTTAAATATCATTGCAACAAACCTGAAGTTAGCAGTTAGTTGAAATAATATAGATGCAGTTGAATTTTACAAATACGCGTTAATTTGAAAAAAAACTACATATTTAAGAATGGTTTTGTTAAAGCCACTTTAAACAAATATTACAACAGAATAATAAAAACATGTCTCATACAAGGGTAATTTAAAATAAAAAAATAAATAAAAGGCCATGACCTGGTATTTAAGCTAAACTTTTAATTCTAAATATTTTTTTTTAACAGTTTGTTATTTTTTTTTTTTTGAAATAAGGGTATTTTACTTCTTAGCAGTTTTCATTACTTACCCTGTATATCTTTTGAATTTTAATAAAACTAACTACTGCTAATGTAGTTTAGCATCATGCACCAACTATCCAGACTGACAAATTACAAATAAAAAAAGTTTTCCATTTGTTGTAAACTTAATGAAACACAGTGCATATTTACAACTTGAGAAAGTTATTCAAGTGCTAAAGATTGTGTAAATATCAAAATTTTTTATTTTCCTAATTTGAGACTGCAATGGGGGTTTGTGATGCCTTATTGATTTTTTAACATAATTTTTTAATTTTTTTTACATTTGTTTAGCATTTAACTTAGAATATTATTGTTTGACAAATAAAGAGACAATTGCTACTGTTAGAAAGTATTTTTCCAAACCTGCATTTCAGGGATTTATTAATGTTGTAAGAATATTTTAACAGTATTTGTTAAAAGAGTTCAAGCTTCACAATATTTTTTACAAAAAGTTCTTACTGCAACTAAAAGCGCCCTACAAGGGGAAAACGGACAACATCTTAAGGTATGTACACAACGAAAAAACATACAGGAACAAACATCAGCGAACAAACGTTTTTCTTTAGTGTAGACAGTAAAAACGCGAACAAACATTTGCTTGTTCTTGTTCTTACATGTTCGAGTAGACGTCACGTCAGGTATGTACACACCGAAAAAACAAACAAGAACAAACATCAGCGAACAAACGTTTTTCTTCAGTGTAGACAGTTAAAACGGCGAACAAACGTTTGTTTGTTCTTGTTCGCACATGTTCCAGTGGACGTCGGCACATCAAAGAGAATTTTTGTTTTTATGGTCATCCATAACTATTCCAACTATTCGAACAAGAGTATACAAACATTTGGTTGCGCTATGTAGACAGAAAAAGCGAACAATAAACAAAAAACACATACAAAGAAAGTGAACAAGAACGAATTTTTGTTTTCGTTTGTTTTTTCGGTGTGTACATATCCAAAGAGAAATAAACATTGTTCGTCGTCATCCATAACTTTTCCAACTGGTCAAACGAGAGTGAACAAATATTTGATTGCGCTATGTAGACAAAATATCGCGAATAATAAACAAAGAACACATACAAACAAGGTGAACAAGAACGAATGTTTGTTCTTGTTTGTTTTTTTTTCGGTGTGTACATACCTTTATACAACAAAACCACGTATTACATTCCTTATATTACCTTTTAAAATTTAACAGAGAATTAAAAAAATATCTTTGTAAACATCTACATCACCTGTGTAACATTATTACTATAGATTTTTTTTTAATAAATATTTTGGCATCCAAAAATTTTTTTAATACTCATTATTTTACAGTAAATTACCAACATATATTTTTGAGCAAAGTGATGTTAAGTTCAATTCTTTATACACCTTATAAGGCGTTTCGATCATCTTTGTAAAAGGGACAATTAAACATGGCGCTAAACTTTTCTATACGTAGTATTTATACGATAACTATGGCACAATGGTCTTCTCATGGAAAGCCTTAGATTACTTCTGGATCGAAGGCGGTGATACATTGAATTTGCTAAAGGATGGAGCTAAAAATAAGCAATGTCAATAAAATCTTTAACAAAAAAAGGCAATTAATTAAACAGAAATTTACATTTACAAATATATTTTAATTTAACAATCCAATATTAGATTTTCTTGTTAAATCATTGTTAAATTAATTACTTTTTTGTAGGTTAATTATACAAGAGCTAAAAAACACGATAATAAATCTCCTAGACGCCACTGTTCCTAAATAAGTCTGGAGTTTCGAATTAATCAGATTTAAGATTAAGCGATGGTTATCCCAAAGGTTTTTTAAGGATACTTAAGTAATTGGGTGGAATTTGATATATTTGTAGGTAAATGCGTTGCCTCTAAATGATATAATAGTTTAAACAAATTATTAGCATCTCAAGTAAGTAATTTTTTTTTAGGTGTATGTATGTAAATTTGTATGTATGTGTGTATGAATGTGTGTATGTGTGTTTCTATTTATGTTGGTATGAATCTTTGTATGTATGTTTGTGTGTTTGTAATTTATCCTAATGTATATTTTGTAATCGCCGAGTTAGAATAGGTTTTCCGCAAATAGGTATTTTTCCGAATTCCTTTGCATCCTTATTGAACCTTTTCCTTTTTTGAAATTTGATATGAACTTGTTAAAGTGAAATATAATCACAGCCCACGTTAAGCTTGTTCAAGTTATATATTCTGTTAGATAATCTATATTAAAATAATAAAATATTATCAACCTGAGACAGGAAGTAACCGGAACACGGCCCATTTTAAGAGAACATGTTTCAAGTAAAAGTTGTTTAGAATGAACGGAAAAATCAAGGGCTTACAATAGCTTTTCTAGTTATTTTTAACCTGAAATTGCTAAAAAGGCGTTCTTAGAATTTATATCGTTAAATGCCTTTTATAGCTAAAATAAGATTAAAATTATTTTTATACAAAAGATGTTTCTTTTTGTATGTAGATTCTATTTTATTTTGTATTGGAAATACCTTTAGAATGATGAATTTATTCTTAAAGAGATGTAAAAAAAAGGATTGTTAACACAAATATTTTTTGGTATTGTTTTGTTATTTTAAAAACAAAATAATAAAAATTAGTTTTAATTTACGGACTTATTTTAGTCCGTAATATAAATCTTTTCCGGGCTCAGTCCAAATAAATCGTCATGGCAACTTATTTCAATACAACAACTAAACGAATAAATTTTTTAAATTTTAAAATTTTTTAAAAATTGACTGATGTCACTGACTAATGGAACATAATAAAAAGATAACGGCCGAGTTATGAACGCGTTGTTAAACTTAGCAATGGACTTAATAATGGGTTAAATTTAACAAAGAGGTAAAAATGAACACTCTTGGCAACAGGGAATAACTTAAACGTTAACTATTTGTCAAAAAATAATTTAGTTTGGGATTTTGTATTCAAAATCAAATAAACATATTAAATAAAAAAATTAAAATAAAGTTTCTTTGAACCGAATATGAAAAAAGTTGGTTCGACATTTCAAGAAAGTAATTTTATATATTTTCTTCAAAAAAAAGCAGCACAATAGCGCACCAATACTGCAGAATTTCTTTAAATTTGGGTTTTTTTACAGGTTCTCTAATATAATTAATGGCTACTACGTTTTATTGATACAAGCCGGTAACTAAACTCTTTCATAAGCATAAGTTAATACTGTTTAAAGCTATAACATACGGTACTTAAAAAATACCGTTAGAGACCCGATGTTGTAAAGGTCCGATTCGTCGCAAGGCCTTTTTCGAAATTCAAGTTAAACGCACTCTAGGGTGTAAAACTTGATCTAAGAAATTTTGCATCGCAATAAAAAGATGTTCTTGGTTTTAGAAACAGCGCATATACATATAATAATTTTTACACGCACGCTAGTTGAGATAGGGTTTGGAGTAGCTCAAGAGCGTTTTTTACGATTTCACATAATAATTGCCCTTTTATTGTTAAACTTTTCAGAGCACACCCGAAAATAAGCTACTTAGATTATCTATCGCAACCTTCGATATACTACTAGAGGCAGCCCTCCAACTTGGTCGTGCGAACACTCCAAGTAAAAAAAGAATAAGAATAAGATTGCAACATTTTTCCCTCGCTCTACATGCTAAGCAGTGGGCGGACGGGGCATATACTATTCTCCACCGATTAATCAGCACGAAAACCAAGAAAGAAAAGTTTCAGTATTATTTGTCTTTTTCTCTTACGCACACTGTGAGACTTGATTGGTCCTGTATCTTTGCAAAATTATAATACTTAGTCATGCAAGCCGAAAACGTAAGCTTCAAGTAAGGGCAATCTCTTCTGCATCGCAAGAGCATGCAAAATTTTTCAATTTAATGATTTAGGCTGTAACTGTGCTATTGTTTTCAGCGTGCATTACTTAATATTATAATTTTGCCAAAATACATGTCCGATCAAGTCTCACAGTGTGCGTAAGAGAAAAAGACGAATAAAAGTACAACTTTTCTCTTTTGATTTTCGTGCTGATTAGTCGGCGGAGAATAGTATATGCCCCGTTCGCCCACTACTCAGCACGTAGAGTGAGGGGAAAATGTTGTACTCTTATTTTTTTTTTTTTTTAAAGAGAACAGATGGATATTAAAGTTAAAGAAACATTTTATAAGTTAGGTTTTGGTTATTAAAAATGTCAATACTTTTAGATTTTAGGATTTAGGATGTTAGAAGTGTTACTCTGTTTCTAATACAAAAAATTTTATTTTAAAATTTAATAATAAAACGTTTTGCTTGTTCTTTTTAAATGGTAAAAAAGTTGATTTTCATTAAAAGTATAACCCATAGCAGTATCTATTTCATTAATTAAATAGCAGTATGTAATAAAATTCTTGTAAATAAATTGTTCTAATAATATTTATTAAATTAAAACTTAAACTTTCTAGGAAAATAGAGCAAATACTTTGTCTACTCTAGATGAATCTACCTACCGAAAGGTACCAATAAAATTTAGTAGGCATGAATTATAATAATATATTATTAATTTCTGCAGTATTGGTTATTCGAGCTATTTACTGTTTTGCTTGTTTTTAAAGAAAATATATAAAATTACTTTGTTGTGCTAAACCAATTTTATTCATATTCTCTGCAAGAGTGCAAGGTAATGGATGCTTAATGGATTTTAAACGCAAAATTCCGAACTAAACTATTTTTTGTTATCTAGTTACCATGAAATATTTAAAAATGTGCTCCGTTGTCAAGTTTTTTCATTTTTCACTCTTTGTTAAATTTAACAATTGTTAAGTCCATTGCTAACTTTAACAAAGCGATCATCACTCTGCCGTAAATGTTTTTTTCTGGGGGCATAAATAAAAAGATGTTGTTAGTAACACGTACCCAAATCAGTTTCTTGAAACTCATCTGTTATTTCGGACTCGGCTTCGCCTCGTCACTTAATCTTAGGTACATTTTATAAAAATAACTATTTAATAACTATCTTTTTATATTGAAATCGTATGTAAAAAATGTTTATATTAAATTGTTTATTTTTCTACGAAGATTAGGATTTTATACAAAAAATCGGGGATCCTAATTGAAAAAAAAAACTTGGAGCTGACTTTAAAATTGTGATCAAAGTCAATAATTATTGGTAACGTTGGATTTTTTCTTTCATTCCAAAATTTTACTTAAAATATTTTTATCTAGAGTACGTTGTTATTCGGTTATTTGCCTATCCACCCTGTATACTAGCTGTAGTATAAAAGGTACGTTGCTTAAGTAAATTTTTTTATAAAGAATTTTAATATAAATTAGTGGCCCTTCTAGGATTTTCAGAATTATTTGTCAAAAGAGTGAGACATGTGACCACACCAAATACATACTAGATGCTATTGTAATCAATGGGTTCATTTTGGTAAAGACAAATTTCATTTTGGAATTAGCAAAAAATTTGGATTTTTTTGGGAGCCTCCTAGAAAAATATCTAAGTTCAAAAAAGCACAAAAGGCAAAAATCCTCTGTTTGTATCTTTTTCTTGAATTTGAACAAATTTTACCGTCAAATCTTAAAATTCGTAACACTATCTATGTTTTTCAAAAAACCGTAGCCAGTTAAATTTTTTTCATTCAACAATTTTCTTATGCCTTTATTTCGGATGCCCCGAGTTTTAAGAAAAATGCAGATATTTGTCAAAATTTGGGATTTGATGATTAAATTTAATCAAATCCACAAAAAAATCAAATAGACGATTATCTCTTAAAACTTTTTCTCTGGGAGAGGGTGTCTACCAAAAAAAAATCATTTTTTTTGCAATTTCTGAAACAATTCTTTTAACCAAAGTATTTACCTTGAGGCCAATAGCATCTGTTATACAGAGTGTTTTATAATTGAATGTAAATATTTAAGAAGGCGATTTTCGGGTCCGTTTTAAGAAGAAAACTTCATATGGACGTATGTCCTAAACATCTTAACTTTTGAGATATAGGGTAGTACAATTAAAAAAATAAAAATAATCATTTACTATTAATATTTGTAATACCACTCTAGATATTTTAATAAAATTTGGCATTTCTTTTTACTATTTACTATGTATTTTTTAGTGCACTACTTTTTCCACCAGTGGCGCTCGTACGGTATTTGACCTGCCTACTTTGGCAGATATTGTACGCCACTGATTTCTCTTAAAATAAAAATTATTTTTGAAATCCCCAATTATTTCTAAACAAAGCTGGTCACCTGATTTTTTTAATTCAATGCACGGTTTTCACTTAACAAATAAAAACCGTTTCGCTGCATGATCATAACAATATCGAGAAACAATATCACCATGCAGAGAAATATTTAGATTTAATGTTTCTAGGCGTTTTTTTATTCTTGATTTTTTTAGTTCAACGGACGGTATTTACCCAGAAAAATTAAATCCGGATATTTTTCTGCATAGTGATATTCTTATGATCATGCAGAGAAACAGTTTTTATTTTTTTAAGCAAAAACCATGCATCAGATTGAAAAAAATAGGTTAATAACTTTGCTAAAAAATTATTAGTGATTTAAAAAAATAATTTTAAGAGAAATCAGTGGCGTTCCATCAATGTCTGTTAAAATTGGCAGGTCAAATGCCGTACGGACGCCACTGGTGAAAATATAAAAAAAAATGTTGTACACACAAAAAAATGCTTCTTGATACATAGAACATGTATGCAAATTTTATTAAAATATTTACAGTGGTATTACAGACATTAATAATAAATTATTTATTTTTGAAAATTTTACCACCCTGGATCTCAAAAGTATTGACGTTCAATTGAAAAATACCCTATATATTTGGTGTGGATCCCATGTCTAAATTTTTGGATAAGAATTTTTGAAAATCCTAGAATCGCCACTATTACTATAGGATGTGGGAAGTTTTTGGGAAATTTAACGGTTTTGCAGAGAAATTAGATAAATGCAAGCAATTTTTAGGCCCTTTGAGCATTTTCGAAGTATTTCGGGGGGAGATTTTAGGAGATTTCTAATTCTTAAAGAGTTTTGGAGGTACTTAGATTTTAAATTTTTATTTTTGTTTTTTACTTGGAGAGAGAGGCAAGGTGGGCAACCTACAGACTCTATCAAGCGGTCAGTAACAAACCGCAGGCGTGTCATATGAAGAGCACCAGTCTCCTCAGAAATGTCCTGACCTGTGACAGACTGGGAATACCCTCAGACATAATGCCTACAGCAACTAATTACAACCGGCCCTACAGTATAGTCTACCCACAAAGGGAGGACTGGAGTCGAAAAACGACCGACCTGCTCCGGGCTGACATCTGTTGGTACACCGATGGCTCCAAAACCAAGGACGGTGTTGGAGGTGGAATATATGGACAGAGGCCGAGGGCAGAGTTTTCCTTTAGCCTAGGCACTCTTGCAACCATATTTTAGGCGGAGGTATTTGCTATTGAAATGTGTGCTAGATCGCTGGTTGATCGGCACTGCACACGTAAGACAGTTAAAATATTCTCTGATAGTCAAGCAGCTCTTAAGGTTCTTAAATCCAGCCGGTGCAATTCGAAAACCATCTGGAATTGCAAGGATGCGCTGACCAAACTGGGTCAAAACAATAAGGTTACACTACTGTGGATACCTGGACACACCGACCTAGGGGGTAATGAATCCGCAGACCTCCTTGCCAAAAGGGGGGCGGAAACAAAATTCACAAGGCCGGAACCGGTCATCCGCTTGGACACAAAGAGAAAATCTTCGGTACTGGCATGGACTTCCGGGTCTCAGACACTCAAAGGCCTTCATAAGCCCACCGAACCAACAATGTACTGTCAAACTACTGGAGCAATCAAGGGTTTACCTTAAACATCTAGTGGGACTGTACACGGGACACTGCAGATTAAAATACCACATGCACAAGATCGGCCTAGCGGAAGACGCCGAGTGCCGCATGTGCATGGAGGGGGATGAATCGGCAGAACACATACTGTGTTCGTACCCAGCAATGGCACGACTAAGATTCGCAATCCTCGGCAACGACACCTTGTTGCCGGGGGAGGTGAAAGATCTCTCTCCCAACAGGATCATCAGATTTATTAGGAGTCCTGGTGGGAGAAATATAAAAGGGTGTGATGTTACGGAATTCGTCAGTGGTAGCTTGGCATCTGAAAGCTTAACATCGCGGTGCTCATTTCTCGTGTGCAGATTTCTAGAGGCTATCGGTTTTTGAAGTTTTGGGGATTGAGATTTACTGTTTGATTTTTGTTATTGTTAATTGTTAAAAGTTTTGTTTGGCCTTCAGCTCCCGCGTGGTAGTTCGTGTTTATTTTTGTTTATTTTGTTGTTGATACGGTACAATTCTAAGGGTAGAATTGGGGTTCCTGCAGTGGCAGAGGAGAAAGTCCAGAGGTCTGGCATAGGGCGGTTGCCCGGGATCGTTTACTCCACGGGAGTTGTTATTTTTGTTTGTTAGTTAAAGTCAGGAAAAAGTCAAAGGGGAAAAGATCAGTTCTCGGGGACGATAAGGGGAAAGCCCTAGAAACCAGCACAGGCTGGTTTAATTTATAAGTTATTTGTTTTGTTGTTGTAAAGTGTAACATTTGTAACAGTTGTAAAAAGTTAGTTTTCTGCAGATTCAATATAAAGTCAGTTTGTTAAAATCAGTGTTTTTCTTCTTTCTCACCAGCCCAGAGATATGAGTACCACGGCCACTCCGGGTTCGCCGGACTCGGCTCTAGGGTACCTCCCAGGTTCTGCCGACGAAGCGACGAAACGGCCACTGGCTTCGGTTCTGGAGCGTCCTCCAGCATCTGCCGATGCAGTGGTGCAGCCTTCGCTTGCTTCGGCTCTGGGACTGTCCCTAGCATCTGCCGAGACAGCGAGCCGTGACCACGCAACCCGCACTGCCTCGCGTACGCGGGCCAGGACTAGGTTCCGTAGAATGCAGAGGAGGAGGCAGAAGGTCCCTAGTTCTGCAGCTTTGCCGACGCGCGACAGTGCAGGTAGACCAATGTACTATACGGCGGAGGGGGCAAGGCAAGCGCTCGCTAAGTTAACGACAAACCGGACCACCAGCAACAAGAGCTCCATAGCAGTCGCAAATCCCTCAGGACTCCCGACCACCCGGGACCACTGTTGGCGGACAGGGGACATCCGTACCTAGCCAGGGAGTGCCTACACGGAAAGATCGCACCAGGGTTACAGGGTCTACCAAGCCCGCAAGTACCAGGAGCGCAGGAGGCGGAAAGGACGACACCACCGGGGTCAAATGGGTTTTATACCCTCTGACCATGGACAACCCGGTTCGGGATAAACAGGAAAGGGTTCCTCAAGGCTCCACGGATCCATTGGACCCTAGAACACGAACGGTCACGCCCGGTACCATGCCCAATCAGCACGAACAAGCGGTGGGTGCCACTTCGGGGCGACCGAAACCTACAATACACGTGTTACAGGACATCAGTATACCACCTCCTGGCTCTCCCGGTTATGATATAGCAGACAACCAATATTTCCCGGCACTTCCCGAGGGCTACAGTACACCAGAGTATATGACCAACTTTGAACTTCCGGCTGCTGTGGTGGCTAATGCTGGCAAGACGCTAGAACGGCGTCGCGAGCGCGACGCGCGAAAACTCGGGATATTCCGCGGGACGGTAGGAAGAACGTCCATCTTAACTGTAAATAAGAAACACGCGACCACATCAGAGACCGGGCTAAGCGCGGCCAGCTGTCGGGTCCCTGCACGGTTCGCAAGAGAACCGGTGCCCCTGAGATAACGGGAGGAACTACCATCGCTACCTCCTGGAGAGATATAGAGCCGCGTATATCTCAGTGAGCCACAATAGACCGATCGGTCGCGGTGGAAGGTGTTTTACCCACTCACTTTAAACCTACCTACCTACCTAGTTATTTGTATATATGTAATGTATTTCTGTAGAACTTTAAGACCTAATTACGATCTAAGTCTAATTAAGGATAAAAGCGATCAGCTTATCGTAAATATTTTATGCTGAATAAAAAATAATATCTGGCGGTAATATTAACAATAACTTATATCTAACAAAAAAATAAACAAAGTTGGAAGAACTATTATGACAACAGTTTAAATAATTACGGTAATTTACGATATAAATTAAATAGCTACATAAAGACGAAAGGATTTATTTTGCAATTAATGTTTTAGTACGTGACGTCAGATCAGTGTATATATGGAATGCTTATCTAAGTAATTATTTTAAGCAGGTATTTTTTTATTATTAAAAAAGTAATATAAAAAGTAAAGTATAATTTAGGTTGTTCTTTTTGTAGCCTTTTTATGTTGATAAATAAGTAAATTTGAACTCACAGAATAAAACAGTTAATAGGTGGAAACTATTAATTACTTTTTGCTTAATCCAAATTGCCTATCCTTACTAGTTAGACTAATTTTCTTCAGCTTAAGCTAAAAATAATAAATTAATTTCTCTGCGAGGAAGTAAGTTTTTTTTTCTCAGTTTAAAATAAAACATTTATTTATGATTTTATACAGAGTGTTCAGAAATTAGTACATACTTTTTTGAAGTTTAGAATAGAAAAAAAAAGTTTTTAGTAACATGTTCTAAGAAATATTTTAATAAATTTCTGTTTTAGTTTTAAATTAAATGCTAATTTTGATTTTTTTTCCGTAAATTAATAGTTTATAAGTTATATTGAAAAAAACGATTTTTTATATTTTTTTCTAGATAAAAAAAATGCAATTTAAACCCGCTGAGCTGAGGCAGCAGTGCGGCTTTGAATTGACTATAGTTCATAGTAATATAAAAAAAATGTTTTATGGCCTCCCGGACTCCAATAGTCATGGACCAAGAACATCGCTGCACATTCTTTAACGGCATTATTTGCACCTACCATAATATTTATTTAGGGATTTTAGGAAAAAATAGGGATATTACCATAATGTGTCCAATTTGTAATTGGTATTTTATTCGTAATTTATATGTTCTTACCAATAACTAGTTATTTTAGTCCTAAATTATGAATTTTTACAAGTAATTAGTCTTAATATGTTTTTATTGGGATTACTTGCCTAGAAAGTTTCTAGAAAATGATACCACTTCGGTACTGGTCCCGGAGTATAGCGACTTAGCCCGCTCTGCCCTTTTGACCCCTATAAACTGGCAGGTCGCCTGAAACACCCAAAAAAATCAAAACATATATCTACGTTTCGGTGGCAAGTCTACCACTTTTATCAAGACTAACCCAGATGAAAAATAAAATATAAATTAAAATAAAATTTGTAAAAATTTTGTTACAAAATTAAGGAAATTCTAAGAACGTTTTATTATTTATGATGTTTTGTCATAAATGACATATTAGTTAGTATTAATTACTAGGTATACACTTTTAAAAATACAAAGTGGTGTGTTAATTGATTTTAAGTTTACCCAAAATTATTTCAGCATCAAGCGTAGGTAACTATGTATTATTTAAATAAACAGATATTGATGCTACACATTTATCTTTATTTAATAATATATAATATGCACTTTCCTTTATATTACGTTTTTTGAACCAGTTGCTTTTGCTGAAATACTAAAAGCATTCCAGTTTATTGTGTGGATGCGTGTTGACATATTTTTGATTTGTGGAATTCGGTGTTTTTAAAGTATGTTCTAAGTTCTTTTATGCGTTTGGGTAATGGTCCAAAAGTTTCACTTGTGTTAAATTTATCACATTTACAAGGGATCCTATAAATAATTTTTTTGTGTTTTCGTTTATATTGTAGGTACGGTTTTGTTTTTGTTACTTGGGATCTTGTAGTGTTTTATGTTTTAAAGATACGAATATTAAAATTACCTATTCGTTAAATTTTATTTGATAAGCCATTTCAACAAAAACATAATAAAACATAAATCAATCACAAAACTATGGAACACATTTACAATTTAATTATTAAGTCGTTTTTATTTTATCTAGGTATGAATAAGAACTGTAAACAAATAGAAATTTTATTTTTACTTTAAGAAAAATTTAATTTTCTCGAATAAATAAAAATAAACTTTATTACTATAAGTGATTGGATTACGTTAGAAATCTGAACGAATTAATTTTTAATTCTCATTATAGTCCCAAGTATTCGTAATTTAATCGAAATTGAAAAGAACTTTGTAATAAATCAGGACCATAATACGATCGTAGAACTTATTATCTGTTACCTACATCTCATTGCCATTTTCATTTTTGCGTTACAAAAGTCGCCAGACAATTTTCCCAGAAAACGAGCTAGTCGGACCATCGGCGTTTTTGTGTATTATGTTGGCGTCAAACACTAAAATTGGCTATTTCATAAAATAAAAGCCTTATAGAGGCGTAGCTACCACCGTATCTGCCGTATCAATTATACGGGGCCCCCGGGCAACGGGGGCCCCCAACGTGCGTAAGCAAAAATTAATAAAATCTTCCAAATTTTAAAAATGAAATTTTAAATACGATTAAAGAATATGGAATTTATTTAACTTAATGTAGAGGACGGGGTTGAGGACAGGGAAATGTTATGTCGGGTGTTTATAGAGGATTACAAACCCTAATAAAAGAGCATGCTCCGAATGCCGATAATGCATTGTGCTGCGCACGCATTAAATTTAGTTTAAAACGATGCTGCGAAACATGTTCCTGAAGTGTCGACTTTTTCCGATAATTTAGAAAAAATATATACTTTTTTTGGCAATAGTATAAAACGCTTGGCAATGTTAAGTGACGATTTATCTGAAAAATATTTAATTACCCTTAAAAAGGTATGTCCTACCAGATGGTCTTCAAGGAACGACGCTTTATTAGCGGTAAAAAAAATATTTATTAATCATGAAAACTTTGTACCAACTAAATTTAATTTCAAATAAGAAAGATGAACGTGAAGAATGTAAAATTATAATTAACATTTTTGATAGTTATGATTTCTTAGTGCTTGTCACATTTTTTTCTTCACTATTTGAAAACAATAACTTACAGAAAACTAGTATTTTATTAAGTAATCTTTTGAATAGACTGTGCGAATTAAGACATCAAAATTCATTTAATAGTTTGCTAAATGAGTCCAAAGATTTAGCAAAAGAATGGGAAGTAACAACTGTTTTTAAAAACAAAAGGCAAAATATAACGAAGCGTTTTCTTTATGAGTTATCACAAGATTAGAAGACCCAAAATCTTATTTTAAAGTCAATGTATACTATCGCTGTTTAGATATTTCCGAGCCTTTGCGTTCTGAGTAGTAAGTTCGAAATATTACAACCGGAGAAACTCCTGTCAAAGATTGATACTACTACGAATAGATAGCTCATCTAAAGGGAACACATTTAATCGGTGTGGAGATATCAATTCTCTCGGATAAAATATTTTTTTGCGCGGTAACCCTTGCCTTGCGAGCAAAATTAGACGCGGCGTTGCCAATGTGAAGTATTTAAGTAGGTACTTTTACATGGTACAAATAGCTAAAGAATATAAAGGTTCCACTCATAACCATTTGCACCGCAGTGTTTAATACTAGATAAATTAATTATTAATCCGTTTTGAGGTGTGACAAATATCATAACATTTGGCAAAGTCAAAACAAAGCTTAATTTAATCAAGCAATAAACACTGCGGTAAAAATAACCATCACGTCATAAAAACGATAAGGTTGTATTATTAAAATATATAGGTAAAGCGATATAGTACCAAAAAATAATTACTTTAAAAATCTGCTGTATTATATTATATTACAGAGCTAAATTGTTATTTATCAAAATAGACTTTTTATTGGTGTTTAAGATTTTTAATTTTTTTTTGAAAACTTCTCTTTTTATTTTTTTCCAATATCAATTTACAAAATTTACATATATAGGTTATATTTAAAGTAAAAAAGTTTTAACTTTTAAGCTAGTAGATTGTTCTCTATATACTTTTTTGGTACTGCGTTTTTTTTTAATTTTTTCTTTTTCGTTTTGAAATCATTTTCTGTAAAACATGGGTCGCAAATATATTTATTTCCTAAAACTTTACCACTAAGTCTCACAAGCGAAACATTTCCTGAAATACAATATCCAGATATAATACGTCAGTTATAATAGCTACATTTACACCGCGTGGATCTATTTGGTCCATGGACCAAAGCGTGGACTTATTTTTTTTAGTACACAAGTGTTTACAACGAATTATTTTGTGGTATAAATTAGTTCAAGTTTAACTTTAGGATCAAAATTGACATATACAAATTTGAAGAAGTCTCAGTACCTAACCTGTTTTTCTTGTGTTTATTTGTGAACCCCAAAATTCCTTTGAATATTTAAAACGTTTTTCTAAGTATTTTTAATTTATTTTTGGTATTGGCGTTAATATGGATCGTGTTGCGTTAGTAATAATAGTAATCCATTGAATCAAAATTCAAATTGTTTAAAAAAAATACGAAATAACATACTTATATCCAAAACAATTTTAAACAAACAGAATGACAACTTTACAGGTTATCTTCTTCTTTTGTGCAATATGCAAAACGTCAGCAATGTCATTTGATCCACGAATAAATTACGACGTGTTTACACCGAAAAAAAATGTATTTGATCTACCCTAGTTGAGACGGACCAAATTCGAGTATCTAATTTTAATACTCGCGTGTTTACATTGGGAAAAAAGTACACGTGACGTCATTTAGTCCTTGGACTAAAATTTTGGTCCGCCCGCTGTAAACGTAGCTAATGAAATTTAAATAGGAACTTTTAATCTTAATTTGTTAATTGCATAAAGCCTACTATTTAAAAAGTGGTTCTTTAAAAGTATTACAAGCTAATATAGAGAGAGATGATGCAACGGGACCTTGGGGGACACTTTTTAACAGCATACGTAACTGTAACCCTTTCCACTTTTTAGGAGTGGAGGGTAACTTGTGAAAGGTAAATAGGAAGGTGTGATTTCTTACCAGATTCGTATGCTCTAAAAAAATCTACTTTAGAAACAACTTATAATTCATTATCAATGTTACTATGGTTTTTTTAAAAAAATTAAGAAGTGTAACAAAAAAATAAAGGGAAACCCTTTAATTTTAATAGGGGGTTTAAAATAACGGCCATATTGAAAAAGTTTGATAAATGCTTAGAACAAAATGGCCGTCAATTTGAACACCTATTAAAATAAAATAATTTTTATTTTTTTCTGTTGTACTTCTCATAATTTTGTTGAATTCATCATAATGACAATGACATTAAATTATCGTTGATCCCAAATAGTAAATGGATAGGAAGAAAAAAGGTGTTTGACCTCCGAATTTTTGTACAGTTTCAATTTTTATAAAAATTTGGAATTAAGTTGCTTTACTTTTAGAATGTTGTTGCTTAAAATATGTACGAATTTCATTTTGCAACTTTTCGGCCCTTATAAATCTACCCTTATTATAGCTTAATTAAAAAAAAAAAAGATTTATCCCCAAAAAATTAATAGCTTAACAGATTTAATAATTAAAATATTACTGCCTGAAATATTACCAATTTTATTCTTTTGCAAATTTTCAATCTTAGAAAGCCACCTCTAAGAATTCTTATAAACCAATATAATAGATATAAATAGGAAAAAAAAATAGAATTGCATACAAAAATTATACCGATAAAAGTATAAAGTATACCGGTTTTATAGAATATTATGCTCCGAAATGGGCTTGCGAATTTTTCAAAAAAAAGTTGATTGGTTTTTTAAATATAGTTCCTTTAGTTTTAATGATTGAAACTTTTTTTAAAAAAATTTTTGTAGGGCTTTTAAAGAGCTACAAGGTTATGTAAATTAAATCCTTTTTAATCCTTTAGTTTTTTAAAAAGGGATGAGTTTAAAGGACTAGAATAAGGTGGTGCTCGCTCGTAAATAGAGGCTTTAAACGGCCATATCTGGCCAAATATTTATTGTACAGAAAAATCTGTGAAATGAAAAGTCTTTGTTATGAAAAAAGCTATAATTCGTTACATTTTTTTTGTATCCCCAGTATTGTTGGAGTTTTTTTTGAAGAAAATGGCAATTTTTACGAAATTGTGGAAAATCGTTTTTCACTTTAAGTTCCAATTTTCTAAAATTAAGCATTTCAATTTGATTAAACCTTTAGGATGTATTAATAATACATATATAAAAAGAATCACAGAGGGGTACAGATCTATTTTAATTAAGAAGGAAATTAGGGGGTTGTTTTTAATGATCTTTTTGTAGAAAAAACTAGGGACCTACCTTATCATAACTCGCTCAATTTTTATGATAAAAACTTTTTTTTTGTTTTTAAAAGAAAGGTCTTATTATATACTTTAAAAAAGATTTTATATGTTTTTCTTTGAGAAATGCAAACTTTTCCCGCTATTTGACTTTGAATATTTCAAATTTAGCATTTGAAGAACAAAAGCTAACCATTAACAAGCCGTAGCTCGGTCTGTATTGGTTGTAGAGAAATTATAAAAAAAAAAACATTTTTATCTATTTTTTTTTTATAAGCTACAATTTTGCTCTTTTCAGTTTTTTTGACAAAAGGCATATTTCTAGAGTTATTCGTGAAAAACCCATTAAAAACGTTGATTTTTTCGTCGAAAAACTTTTACTTTCAATCGCGAATAACTCGAAAAATATTAGTTTTACGAAAAAAATGTATGAAACACTTTTTACTTAAAATTAATTTCTTTATCGATTTCTGTAGTTAAAATTTAATAAAAAATTTACACCCTCAAGATGGGGTGGCAACTACCCCCAGGATAAAAACACACCTCGGCATGATATAAACTTTGATCCTTGGGCTATTCCCTACCTTCTGTGAAAATTTTAGAAAAATCCACGTAGTACAAAAAATTCCTAGTCAAATTGCCTCATTGCCTGTACTAAAAGTAGATTTTTTGGGGATTATGAATCTGGAAAGAACTACACTTTTCCATTTACCATTTAAAAGTTACCACCCACCCCCAAAAACTGAAAAGAGTGACAAGTTACGTATGCTGTTAAAAAGGGTCCCTCAACCAAGCCGTTTTCGTATATTGGATTTTAACACTTTAAAGGACCACCCTGTATATTAGTATTGTTTTGGGTAGCAGAAAAATATTTTGAAATTCACTTACAAATAGAGCCGTTTAACTCGCTTATTTTATATAGAAAATCCTGTTTTCAAGTAGCTAATTAAATTCCAAAAATTTTAAATTTTCTATCAATCTGTATTTGGGTTTTCTGTACCTAATGTAAATCACTTTTTGATGCTATATAGACTTTTTATTGGTTTGACCTAAGAATTTTCAAATACAAAGGATGGCCGGCTCAGGGATAAAAAATTCTGCCGGTTTGTGACGTCACCAAATGTTCGACGCCAAGCCATCCCAAACTCACTGCGATTGCACAAAATTCTTTTTGAGGGACTTCTGGTAACGTAACGTAACGTAACAAGCATTGGTTAGTTGGCAGAAAAAATGCAATCTATCTGGACATCCTCTGTGGTTAACAATTCTTGGGTTTGACCATAAATAACCAAAATTCCAATTTTTTAGGTCGCTATAGAGTTATAAAGCCTGTTGTTGCCATAACTTCACGAGTGCTCCTAAATTTAAAAACAATTAACTCTATGCATTTAAAAAAATTGGCAAATTTTGTGCATCTTTTAATAATGTTATTCGTTGATAAACCTACCGCCCTATATAAACACTACAATTACTTTTTTTTAAAATACAATAATAAGTTTGCTTTTAATATTAAAAAAATTTTTCCAACAATTAAAAATAATATGTTTGACTTATCTAAACAGCAAAAAACTACATTCTTTGCTAATAAAAGTTTTTTTTTTATAAAAAATGAAAAAATCTAAAATTTTGTTTATTCATGGTTAAACCAATAAAAAGTCTGGGTACCAGGAAAACTATTACATTTAGATAGATTAGATGATTGATAGACAATTAAATTATAAATTTAATTAGCTAGTTCAACACAGGGTGTTGCATTTAACCCTTAAGTACCTTAAGGGTGAAAGGGTGTTATACCCACTCACTTTAAACCTACCTACCTACCTTGAGGGTCGTCCCACAGACTACTAGCATTTTTAAAATGAAAATATTTTTGATACTTATTTTACCAAAACCTTTTTCCCCCATCCTTTTTTTTTTGTTTAGGGCATTTTTCTTATCTTAAGAAAATGTACTAAATATATATCACAAATTTTTATTAACTATTTTTTAACTTTTTCAAAAAAACAAAAGTTTTGAGTAGACCACATCAGTGCTTATGTTCTAAAATTGGAGGTCAGCACTTAAGGGTTAAAATATGCGATTTAAATGACCTTATTTGTAAGTAAACATATAACTTTTGTATAAAAAACGTTTACGCAAAAATATGTTTTAATAAAAAGTCAAATGGCATTTTTAGAACAAGTTAAAGTGGCTGGTCTAAAACTCTACAACAAAAAACGTCCATTAAACGTTTTTTTAGATCCCGTACCAAAATGTTTATAAAATGATTTTAAAAGAGACGTTTTTAAACGTTTTTTATTGATATTTTAAAATCTTCGTAAAATACGTTTACAAAACGTTTTTTCAAAGTCCGCAAAAATAAGTTTTTGTTCCTTCGAGTTTTTAAAAACCTACCACAAAAAACGTTCTTTAAAACGTTTTTTTTAGTTCGCTATGGAATATTGTTAAAAACTTTTCAATAATGTGTTTTAAACGCTTTTTTGCTTGTTAATTTTAAAATGTGCTCTTTATGATTTTGCATTTATTTAAAAAGCAAAAAAGTGCATAGCTTAGACCGACACGTGTACGGTGGGCTACCCTGTACAGGAAAACCATAATATTTGAAAGTGTTAATTAACATGAGATTTCCAATGGCCAGCTTGGCAATGCACCACCCGGCCATCCGGTAGAAGAAATAAATATTTGATATTGAAATATTAATTTTTATTTTAAAACTAAGCTTAAAAGCATTTATAATCATCCATTGTTCTAAAATGGCTTGATTTTTATAGGGAAATCTGAATAATCGAACATTGTCCGTTCTTCTACTTCGTCTGCAATCATAATATTGGCATAAATTGCCAGCATTCGAAGCCATATTATTAAACAGTATTAAGTCCGTCGATTCCCGCGCAGGTGTACATCGATACTGCGAGAGTGCGCGACGGCGGTCACAGTCGACGGAGCTACCCTAGCAGCCAGCTTCTAACGGCAAACAATTTGGCAACGCGGTCAGGCGCCCGGTCGCGTTCTGGCTCGATGGAAGCAGGCTCGAAAAGTCTGCTTCCATGGGAGATTCAAAATTTTAACACTGGATGGTTTTTCTATAGTGGAACTATAATATTCTTTGCTCCTGAAAGAACTACACTTTTCCATTTACCATTTAAAAGTTACCACCCACCCCCAAAAACTGAAAAGAGTGACAAAGTTACGTATGCTGTTAAAAAGGGTCCCTCAACCAAGCCGTTTTTCGTATATTGGATTTTAACACTTTAAAAGGACCACCCTGTATATTAGTATTGTTTTGGGTAGCAGAAAAATATTTTGAAATTTACTTACAAATAGAGCCGTTTAACTCGCTTATTTTATATAGAAAATCCTGTTTTCAAGTAGCTAATTAAATTCCAAATTTAATTGTCTATCAATCTGTATTTGGGTTTCCTGTACCTAATGTAAATCACTTTTTTGATGCTATATAGACTTTTTATTGGTTTGACCTAAGAATTTTCAAATACAAAGGATGGCCGGCTCAGGGATAAAAAATTCTGCCGGTTTGTGACGTCACCAAATGTTCGACGCCAAGCCATCCAAGCTCACTGCGATTGCACAAAATTCTTTTTTGAGGGACTTCTGGTAACGTAACGTAACGTAACAAGCATTGGTTAGTTGGCAGAAAAAATGCAATCTATCTGGACATCCTCTGTGGTTAACAATTCTTGGGTTTGACCATAAATAACCAAAATTCCAATTTTTTTGGTCGCTATAGAGTTATAAAGCCTGCTGTTGCCATAACTTCACGAGTGCTCCCAAATTTAAAAACAATTAACTCTATGCATTTAAAAAATTGGCAAATTTTGTGCATCTTTTAATAATGTTATTCGTTGATAAACCTACCGCCCTATATAAACACTACAATTACTTTTTTTAAAATACAATAATAAGTTTGCTTTTAATATTAAAATTTTTTTTCCAACAATTAAAAATAATATGTTTGACTTATCTAAACAGCAAAAAACTACATTCTTTGCTAATAAAAGTTTTTTTTTTAATAAAAAATGAAAAAATCTAAAATTTTGTTTATTCATGGTCAAACCAATAAAAAGTCTGGGTACCAGGAAAACTATTACATTTAGATAGATTAGATGATTGATAGACAAATAAATTATAAATTTAATTAGCTAGTTCAACACAGGGTGTTGCATTTAACCCTTAAGTACCTTAAGGGTGAAAGGGTGTTATACCCACTCACTTTAAACCTACCTACCTACCTTGAGGGTCGTCCCACAGACTACTAGCATTTTTAAAATGAAAATATTTTTGATATTTATTTTACCAAAACCTTTTTTCCCCTATCCTTTTTATTTTGTTTAGGGCATTTTTCTTATCTTAAGATATGTACTAAATATATATCACAAATTTTTATTAACTATTTTTTAACTTTTTCAAAAAAAAACAAAGTTTTTGAGTAGACGCCACATCAGTGCTTATGTTCTAAAATTGGAGGTCAGCACTTAAGGGTTAAAATATGCGATTTAAATGACCTTATTTGTAAGTAAACATATAACTTTTGTATAAAAAACGTTTACGCAAAAATATGTTTTAATAAAAAGTCAAATGGCATTTTTAGAACAAGTTAAAGTGGCTGGTCTAAAACTCTACAACAAAAAACGTCCATTAAACGTTTTTTTAGATCCGTACCAAAATGTTTATAAAATGATTTTAAAAGAGACGTTTTTAAACGATTTTTATTGATATTTTAAAAATCTTCGTAAAATACGTTTACAAAACGTTTTTTCAAAGTCCGCAAAAATAAGTTTTTGTTCCTTCGAGTTTTTAAAACCTACCACAAAAAACGTTCATTAAACGTTTTTTTTGGTTCGCTATGGAATATTGTTAAAAACTTTTCAATAATGTGTTTTAAACGCTTTTTTGCTTGTTAATTTTAAAATGTGCTCTTTATGATTTTGCATTTATTTAAAAAGCAAAAAAGTGCATAGCTTAGACCGACACGTGTACGGCGGGCTACCCTGTACAGGAAAACCATAATAATTGGAAGTGTTAATTAACATGAGATTTCCAATGGCCAGCTTGGCGATGCACCACCCGGCCATCCGGTAGAAGAAATAAATATTTGATATTGAAATATTAATTTTATTTTAAAACTAAGCTTAAAAGCATTTATAATCATCCATTGTTCTAAAATGGCTTGATTTTTATAGGGAAATCTGAATAATCGAACATTGTCCGTTCTTCTACTTCGTCTGCAATCATAATATTGGCATAAATTGCCAGCATTCGAAGCCATATTATTAAACAGTATTAAGTCCGTCGATTCCCGCGCAGGTGTACATCGATAC
>JAHBCN010006569.1:0-48176 GCA_019359885.1 Listronotus oregonensis
TAAAAATTCATGATTAAAAACATCATATTCCCAAATTTAGTAAATTTTACACCTCTTCGAACAGGGACAAGGGTGCTTAAAATACACCACTTTCTTATCATTCATCACAAAAATAGGTAGTTATGCTTAATATTTCCTGCCAACTTACACTATTGTTGAGTAAAATTGCCTAAATATTTATTTAAACTTTTCTTTAAACTCTTTTTTTTATAAGTATATATAGGTGAGATTCGGCTCGACCTCCCCCCTAAATGCAGCACGTAATTAATGGACGCCCCTTATCAGTAACTATTTGTTACCTACAAATTATATCAGTCAATCTGCATCTATTTAAATAAAATAAAAAAATAAAATTAAAAATAAAACATTTTATCTACAGGTCTTGGAAATATTTAAAATCAAAAGCGTTTAGGGAAAAACCACAGAATTTAAATAATTTAAAATTTAACATAAGATACGAAAAGGGGGAAGGTAATGAAAGTAATGTTTTGGAAGGGTTTAAAGCAGATTAGCATAGTGTCAAGAAGTTAATGGTAGACATTTTCAACATAATGAAGTAAATACAACAATAAATTAAATAAACAATGTGATGCTAAAACTTTTTATTCTTTAAGTTTTATTTAGGTGCATCATTTTTAATTTTTATTTATTTATTAGTATTTAGTTCTTTGACTGTCCCTTTTTCTTAAAATTTTCTTATAATTTTACTTACTATACTTCTTGTAGTGGTTTTTTTCCTTTGCTCCGAAAGAGTTAAAAAAAGGTAAGGATATGCTACATAAATCATGCGTAAAATTTGACACAGAATCCGAAAATGGATTTAAAAAATAGTGTTCTACTTCTTTTTTAAATATATATATATATATATATATATATATATATATATATATATATATATATATATATATATATATATATATATATATATATATATATATATATATATATATATATATATATATATATATATATATATATATATATATATATATATATATATTCCATCATGAGCAAATTTAATTTAATTTCAGCTTTTATAGGTTCTACAATATGTTATTTATTTAATTGTTCAATATCAGTTATTTATATTATAAGTCAAAGACTAACTTAAAAATTAAATGGTTAAATGGATTAAATTTAAAAAAAAACTATAAAAAACCAAATATTTGTTATGTCGGGTGTTAATAAATTTATTTCTTAACAAAACCATACATTATTTTGTCATTTGAATGTATTTAGCAGAATATAGTAACAAGGATTTAAAATTATAAAAAAAAGGAATGGCTATATAAAGCGTTTATTAGTAAAACTAGTATTAGCCGCCTTTGCTTAAAATGTTCATAAATTATTCTGCAACAGAACATATTTTTTAATAAATTGATAATACTTTTAAAATTGTTTATGTTTAATGTTATTTCACGAAATCAAGAAAAGCCATAGGGGACTCCTATTTTTACAATAAACACCATTCTTTGATTTGTACACAAACACTATGTTTTTAAATAAACTGTTGCCAATGACAACACGTATTTACAATGTTACAAATATGTATAAAGCGTAGCATATATTTACTATCTGTCAAAAATAGATCATTTTTTTTTAAGGAAACACAAGACGTGTCTTTATTTTAATTTCTGTGTTTTAAAAGTAGGTACAGCTTATGCAATTAAGTAGTTTTATTTTAAATTTAATTTAATTTAAAAATCATATTAAATAGTTTGCTTGACTCTCCAAGGAAGTGAGTTATTCTAAAAAATAAATAAAATTTGTTAGGACTTCAGTACAAAAAATATGAGGTTATTTATTTCTGTAAAATTTATATATTCAAAATTAAATTTAGGGCTAAAATCGATATATTATTGCGGTAATAGGTTTTAAAACAAATTAATTAAAATATGAAATTATTGTGTTTTACAATTTTTTTTTAATTCTGGTTTATTATTATGTTTTTAGATTTTTTTATAATTATCGGGGTCATATTTAGGTAAATAAAGCAACCAAACTAAGGTTAATAGAAAACGAATTTAAATAAATAATTTTTACTTTAATATAATTATAAAAATAGGAAAAAAACTTCATCTATCAATAGTTTACTAATATTTAAAACCCAATATACCGTTTATGTTAGGTAAAGTAAAAATCAGTTTAGACTGGGGGGATTCCAAGATTTTACCAAAAACACTTATGTAAAATAAGGCCAAGTTCCTATCCAAAAATCTTGGCCTCTTAAAGTACTAAGATCTAAAATTGGACAAACTTGTGTCCATTTTATTCTAAATAATTACGTACACATCTCTATTACCTTAAAGATAAATAACTAAGTACCTACTTGTTAGGTTTCTTAAACGTTTTACCTAATACACATAATAGTCCAGTCTAGAAAAAAAAGAAAGTTCAATGTCCCTAAAATTATTTTTTGTGTTTAAGAATGGTTTTCTCATATTTGTAGCAAAGGTTTTATGGAGAAAGTACTGTGTCATAAAAAGACGACTGTTTAGAATAAGAATTATATTTTATTTTTATTTAAGTAGTAATTAAGTATTTTTGTATAAGCGGCAACGCTGTAACGTGACGCTGGTCTCTTCAATTCGACACGCCGTACTGTACACATGTTTTTCCCCTTACATCTGTATATATCAAGTTTAATGTAGAATAAAGTTATAAAAAATTGAATATGGTCAATCATCATTGATTAGCCTGAAGTTATACAACGACTATTTAAATTTTTTATACATATCTATAAATAATTTCTTGAGATAATTAAAAAAAAAACCCTTCTTTTGCACGGTTTCATAAATTCTTATAACTTTTCAAATATTGTATGTATGTTAAAGGTCTTTTAAGGACATGTTTAAACAATAATTGCTGCCCAAGCTATGCTTTTAGACTTCTTTAGCAAAGTACAATTGTTCTTTGATAATTCAAAATACAAGGAAAAGTAAAAGCAACAATTAACTTTTGCCAGAAACGTTCTTAAAAAAACCGTTAAAAACAAAGGTATTTTTACTTGTAAACAATTTGAATAACTTTTTTATTTTAAATTATACATCTTTGTAATTAGAGAAATCAAAAAGCTTGTGAAGAAACACACATTTTAAGAAAAAGAACTTTCTACGATCAATAGAAGGCAGGTTATATTTTTTTAACATCATATCATATCATAACTGTTTAAAAAAAAGAATAAAATAAAATATTTACAGATTAGATAGATATGCAATTTATGCAACTTAAGAGTAACGGCCTTTTTAACTGCAGCTACTAACGCGAACTGAGTCAGGTCTAAATGGTTAGGAAAGAAGTTTTCGTGCGCCCAGATTAAATGTTGACGAGCAGCAGTTGTTGTGCTCCAAAAATTTTACCATTTACGAGTACTTGCTCAGATATATTTCATTTATACGAAAGTTGTAAAAATATTCTAATTTATTTTTCTAAATATTAAAAGAATTATTTGCACATATTTTAATGATCATTATTAGTATTGTTTAAAATTGTTTATTACTTACAAAAAATAAATACGTTTCTATTTTTATATCATTTAATTTTCAAATATTTAATACATTAATTTTATTTAAATAACTTTTAATTATTTTCATAAAAAAAAAACTTTTTACATTGCATCTGTATATAATGTGTCTATTTAAGTGCTCTACATATGGGAAAATTTTTAAATATTGGTTTTATAAAAAAATATCTTTATAAAAAGTTCTGCTTCCTATTAGAACACTAATGTTTAATTTAACATTGAGATTGGATACGGGTTAACTGACAGCGTATACGTATATACGTATATACCACTAAAATTTACGTTATTAGGAGTATCTTAATTTTACTTTTATTTGCCTTCAAGAGAACCTTTTTTTCGTAGTACTGCGGAGGAAACGCGTAATAGTATTTCTAACGTTACTCAGAAACATATTAAAGAGGAAAATAAGAAGATTTTCGCTACAAGATCAAAATCAAAAAGTGCAATGTCTAGAGGCAAGATGTGAAAAAATTGAGATTAAACAATTGCAGTATTAGATACATAGCCGTCACAAAAATTTTATTGTTTCTGAAGTGAATTTTGGTACTGATGATGGACACATTTTGCCATTCATATTAATTTTTTTAAATATCTTCTTGAGGTAGATATTGCGACATAAACAATGTATGCCTCCGAAAACCCTTACGAAAAGGAAAAAGAGACAGTGCCAACCCTGGAAGGACTCTGAGAGAGGGCGGATTCGACAGTTTTCGAATCCAAAGACCTTACGAGAAGGCCAAAAGTCCATAAGTTCATTCCGGGCAAAGAAGAACCAGAGAAAGCAGTAAAACCACGTCTGGGGAGGCAAAACCCCAGGCTCAGACTGAGAGGATGGCTTCTTCTGAGAAAGAAAATAGAAAAGGAAGAAAGGAAGAAAATAATCGGGGCCTTTATACAAGAACCCTGATCCTACGGAGCAAAAGGTATGTAGGTTTAGAAGACGTAGGTGGAGAACTAATGTACAGGGTGGGCATATAAGCGAGGTAAGCGGCTGTATCTCAGGACCTGTACATCTGACAACAATGATTTTTTTTTTATTACTATAAAAGTGGCCATGAGAAAATTCTGGAAATTATTTTCAAGTTCCGTATTTCACCGCTAGAGGGCGCAACTAAAAATAAAATAAGAAAAACGTATTTTTTTCCAAAAACCCATATATTAGCCTATATTTTTGATAGCACTGTTAGAAAGCCTAGAAAATTCTCTATTATTTTGGATTAAGGCTCATTGGCGTACGACCGATAGTAGGGGTGGGGGAAGCTCTTGAAAGTGTAATCATTAAAATCGGTGTAAATTTTAAATCACTTATTCGATTTCAGCAAATTAAAATTTGTTTGCAAGATAAATAAGGCTGTTTTAAATATCCGTTCTCCTTATTCGTAATAATGCCAGTTTTTTTCATTTTACTGCAAAAATTAAAATCGAACGGTATATTTTTGACATCATATTTAAAAAGTAGATAAAATTTGCAAAAATATTGTGAAAACCCGACGATGATATCTTTGCTCGTTTTAAACTTATAGCGAATTAATTTTTTTTTTACGCGCAGAGTTAAAACTTATGTACCGCCATCTAGCGATCGGTCCTAGAATTTCTAATTAACATTACAATAGTTGATTTCTTAAGCTATTAATAAGATACATCCTGTTGTAATAATAAATTAATACTTAAACTAATAGATCACAGCATAAAAGAATTTTTCTTTATATTTAATTGATGGTCCTGAAAAGGACCGATTTTAAACCCAAATATATTAGGTTCCTAATGCCTCGATAGATATTCGAACTGCTTTCCATCACATTCCAAATAAGTTTCTAATCTTCTTTGGGTGGATAAAACTGCTGTTTCGATTTCAGCAGCTGATAATTAATTAATGGCATCACGGATTCTGTTTTCCATATTATTATCATGTTTAGTTGTGGGTGGAGTTTGCTACACAATATCTTTTAAAGGACCCCATAAGTAAAAGTCGAGGCATGTTAAATCGGGTGACCTGGCCGGCCAAGGAAATAGACTTCCCCTTCCGATCCAGCGTCCTTGAAAATAATTATTAATATGATCCCGCACGAAACGGGAAAAATGTGCTGGACACTCGTTCAATTGGAAATACATGGCCCGTCTCACTTCCAAGGTCAAATCTTCCATTAAAATGGGCAAAGCATTTATTAGAAAATCCAAAAAAATATTACCGGTTAATATGCCATCAAAAAAATAAGACCAATAATTTTCGTTCCGATAATGCCACACCACACGCCAGCGGCCTTGGTGCTGGAATTCTCGCATCCAGTGGGGATTTTCAGCCGACCAATAATGCATATTATGCCTGTTAACTCTACCATCACTACTAAAAGTAGCTAACCACAGAATCTGTGACAAAAAATGCCTGTTTTCGCGAATCATTGCTAGCATCCATTGACAAAAATTAATTCTGCGCTCAAAATCATGTTCGTTTAAGGCTTGGTGTAGGATTATATGGTAGGGGTGTAGCCTTAAAATAAAAAGAAATGCCTATTATATTCAAGGAGTAAAATATATTAAAAATGTATATTAAAAAACGTGCGCTAATGAATTACTTACTTGTGGTTTTTTAGTATATTTCGAACAGTAGTTCGAGTTATACCCAAATCTAAAGATAACGCCCGAGTTCCAATATGCTTATTAATTTCTACGAAGGCCAAAACATTAATAATGTTTTCTTCCGTTCTTCCGGTAGTGCGAAGCCTTCTAAATCTGGGCCGACTAAAACTCCCAGTATCGCGTAGTCGCTGTACCTAGCGTGGAATTACTCTTCTGCCATAATGACGGCGATCTGGATACCGAATGGCATACTGTCTTTCAGCTATTGCTGCATTTTGAAAGCACTCGAAGAAAACCGTAATCAAATCAACAGCTTCATCATTTGTAAGAGGCATTTTACAAAAAAATCGCGCAAAAATATTTAGATACCAAATTACAAGAATTAAAAGCATCTAATAAATACTTGACGTTTGAAAAAATATTATTTAAAAATTTCTTTTGTTTTTGCCGCCTACTATACGTTAATTAGACATTCTAGGGCCGAGCGTTAGATGGCGGTACATAAGTTTAGACTCTGCGCGTAAAAAAAACTTTAATTCGCTATAACTTTAAAACGAGCAAAGATATCATCGTCGAGTTTTCACAATATTTTGGCAAATTTTATCTTCTTTTTAAATATGATGTCAAAAATATACCGTTCGATTTTAATTTTTGCAGTAAAATGAAAAAAACTGGAATTATTACGAATTGCGCCCTCTAGCTCTTTTATTGGGAACTGTAGAGCGATAGGGAGAACGGATATTTAAAACAGCCTATTTATCTTGCAAACAAATTTTAATTTGCTGAAATCGAATAAGTGATTTAAAATTTACACCGATTTTAATGATTACACTTTCAAGAGCTTCCCCCACCCCTACTATCGGTCGTACGCCAATGAGCCTTAATCCAAAATAATAGAGAATTTTCTATGCTTTCTAACAGTATTATCAAAAATATAGGCTAATATGTGGGTTTTCGAAAAAAAAAACCTTTTTCCTTATTTAATTTTTAGTAACGCCCTCTAACGGTGAAATACGGAACTTGAAAATAATTTCCAGATATTTCTCATGGCTACTTTTATAACAATAAAAAAAATTCCATTGTTGTCAGATGTACAGGTCCTGAGATACAGCCGCTTACCTCGCTTATATCAATACCTCCTATACAAGAAAAGGCCTCGGGGCTCCAAATAAATTACGCGTGACGTCATCACATCTAGGCCGGATCATTTTTCCATATAAAATGCATGAAATTGTCGCTGAGCGTGTTATTGACAATCTCATCGCGAGGATGCATTCAATACTGTACTGTTCCACTGGACTGAAAATTCCTCACAACATGGTGGCGTACAGCGTTGTGCTTGCTATTAAAATTGTACTAGATCTATTACAATTAGACACTGACTATTACGCTATTACTACAATAGCTAAAATCCGAATTATCTATTACATTTTCATAAAAATCTGGTTTAATCAATGAAACCCAACAGCACTCAAAGCCAATCCTAAAAATTGAAAAAAAATGTAATCTAGTACAATCTAGTACATTTTTGGGAGCAATTTTAGTACATTTGCTTTATGTCGAAAGCACAACGCTGGGTATTTAGTTTAACGTGAGTTTAACTTTTGCTCTTGTCTTATCTTGTTTATTTTTAAGACTAAATCAGTTTTCTGTTTACCTATTTGCGGATTTAAAAGTTCGAGTATTTTTTGTGAATATGCCGTATAAGTGCTGTGCCCCGGGTTGCCGTGGTAATTACACTAATTGGCCAAAAGTTCATGTATTCGGTTTTCCAAACGACAGCGAGCTAAAAAAAATGGTTGCAATCAATTCCGCGAGACGATTTAGTCCCAAATAAAAACACTAAAGTGTGTGAATTACATTTTACTACAGGTAGTATTATTTGGATTATTTCAGAGCAGGATCCAAAAACAGGTAATATTATCACAGTAAATTTAAAGAAGCCTCGATTGAGAGATAATTGTGTGCCTACTATTTTCCCAAATTGCCCTTCCTATTTTTCAAAAACACAACAACTCGGAAAAGTAAGGATGAAAAGTATAAGAGCTTGATGAGTTACATCTTTTTCAAGCATTAGAACAAAGTAAAAAGAATTTAACGCTCATAAAGATGCTACATGTTTTAATGATTTCGATGGATTTTTAGGGCTGTTTAAACATTATAGTGTTAAGGATGGGTGGTTTTCAGTAGTAAATTCAGATAATGTAACATTATTTAAATTTGATTTTTCTCCTGGTCCTATAATAACTTGGGCAATTGTAATTCATATGAACTTAAACTTAGAGACATATTTATATGGCCAGTCTGTGTGTGTTTCAATAACTAATTTAAAGTCTCCTTTTAAAACTGACCATTTGGATGATTTAGGAAATGTTATTGATGCAATTAATAATACAATGATGTCAGTTCCCTTAGCTCCTAGTACCGAGAACTCTACCGAGCCTTCGAGTAGCATACCCAGTTCGATACCAGATCATGAGTCTAATTCATACCAAACCAAGCCCCAATCTGACAACAAAAAGATCCTAAATTTTGTTATAAATATTCTTTCAAATTTAAAAGGGTCTGATGAACAAACTCAAAATCTAAAATTTGTGTCAGAACAGTTAAGGTTGTTATGTTTACCAAAGGAAAGATATAGATATTCACCTAGTACCATGGTTTTATGTTCAATTTTGTTTACTATAAGTCCCCATGCTTATAAATATTTACGTAGCCATGCTCCGATTATCTTACCTCATCCCGACACAGTAAAAAATATTTGTAATACATTTTTAACAGATCCCCATATTGATGAAAGAAAGTTCTTTTTAACCTATGCTCGCAACATTTTCCATTATTTAACAGATAAAGAGAAAAATGTTATATTACTTTTTGATGAAATTCATATTGAACCCTATTTGGATTATAAAGCAGGTAATACTGTAGGTACAGCAGTAAATAATAATAGTGTAGCATCATCCGCAGTAGCATTCATGATAACTAGTCCTTGCTCAAGTCTTAAAGAAGTTATTCATATATGTCCTGTGTCCACAGTAAACTCGGAAATGTTATATCAGTTTATTAAAACTATAATAGAAAATTTAGAAGAAATTGGATACCTAGTATTTTGTACAATTAGTGACAATAATGCAATAAATAGTAAAGCAATGAGTAAGTTTTCAGACTTAAATGAACTTAACATAGTTTTTCCACATCCTATAGACCCAGAAAGACCACTATTTTACCTTTTTGACACGGTTCAGTTATTAAAATGTATTTTTAATAACTGGCTTAATTCGAAACCCGATCAAACTCTTTCATATCCTGATTTTGAGACAGGTAAAAAAAAATGTGCCGCCTTTTCTACGATCAAAAAACTGCATGAATTGGAAAGAGACAAATTACTTAAGCATGGCTATTCACTTAGCTTAAAGGCTTTATATCCATCATCTATAGAAAGACAAAATGTCAAATTATCCCTTAAAATATTTAATCCTTTTATTATCGAGGCTCTAAAGGCCCTTTTAATAATTTATCTTCTTCACAAGACACAGCAGACTTTATTAGATTATATGGACATGGTGAAAAATCGTTAACGTTAAAACTCTTAAGGGAAAACATTTATTAGATAAGTACCAGGAACCTTTCACCAAATCAATACTAGCTGAGCCCAATAAGGATCCTAAATTTTATTTCTTAAATCAAATGCAAAATTGGTTAGATACTTGGAAAACATCTAATTTTCCAAATAACTTAACTCGGCAGACACACACTGCATTAAGCCACACCATCACTGGACTTCTTGAAGTTACTAAATATTGTTTAACAGAATTAGATATGAATTATGTATTACTAGGCAAATTTCAAACAGATCCATTGGAAGGGCGTTTTGGAAAGTACAGGCAATTAGCTGACGGCCATTACCATATCTCAGTTCGCCAACTATATGAGTCAGAAAAAAGGCTCAGAATTCAATCTGTACTGTCACTAAAATCTAGACATTATGGAAATATTAATATAAATGAATTCTTTGAATCAGATTATGACACCCTCAGCGAATCCCAAGTAGATACCTCTTTAAGTTATGCTGACCAGATTGATAGTTTGTTATCCAAACTTGTTATTCAAGACTCGGACTCTGAAGCTGTCAGATCTGAAATGCCAGTTATAACTTATTTGGGTGGATACTGCTGCTACATTGTTTTAAAAAATCAATGTGAGTTTTGCAAGGATAATTTAACATTAAATGAACCTTGCATTGTAGAAGATTCTTACAATCTTATACAATCTTTAAGTCGGGGGCGTCTTTTATATCCTCGTGAAAAAGTAGTAAATATGGTGTTGGTATCTTACATTATATTTAAAAAACTAATTGATGAATTTGAAGACACTTTTTTGGATATTTACAATAAAAAGTCGTTTCTCTCTCAATTGCTCTTAAAGTATCTATGTAAACATGAACTTTTAACTCCTTTTGAGAAATGCAAAGAGCATATAAAATTTGATAATACAAAATTTTTCTCAGTAGCATTTCTAACACATTTCTTAAAAATTATTGCTCTAAAAATAATCATAATCAACTGAGTAAAACTAGGAAAAGAAAACTACAAATCTTTAGTAAATAGTCTCGTAGCCCTCTTTCTTATTTTAAAAGAGCACCTAGATAAGAAGTATGATTAAACTCCAACTATGACAGTAAACCCCAATTATGACAGTAAACCCCAATTATGACAGTAAACCCCAATTATGACAGTAAACCCCATTCGTGACACTATACCGATAATGACGCTAAAATCTGCGATATTACGTGTATAGGAATATCAGGTTTTGCTTTGAAATTTCGTTTTCCCGAAAAAGAAATCGAATGGGGTGCGGCTAAGGGTTCAGTTCACGTTCTGGCAGCCCCGTTTAAACAGGAAACCCTTAATAACATTATAAAAATTTACATAATATAACAAACTTGAACATAATAATTCCTATTCCTGCTAAATATTTTAGGCCTAGATGTGATGACGTCACGCGCAAAGCCCCGAGGCCTTTTCTTGTATAGGAGGTATTGTTTATATGCCCACCCTGTACAGTAGAACATCCGACGTCCCCAGGATGTGCACAATAGTCAAAAAGGACATCAAGATACGACCACACTAACCACTAACTGTTTCAGAGACCTGTTAGCTTGCAAAAGTAGGCCTGGGCATAGGGCCATGCCAAAGGAATTAAATTTCGGATCGGCATATCTACCCTTTGATGACCCTGAACTACCACCAACCAAGGAGATGGAAGACCTAGTGGAAAGCTATAGAGGACATGGATCTCAGCTCATCCTAGAATAAGATGCAAAGGCACACCATTTTACCTGGGAAAGCACGGACACAAACCCAAGGGGTGTGTCTTTATTACAATTTATTGTGGCAAACAATTTGGACATATTAAATGTAGGCAATAAAACAACTTTTGCAAATAGCACATAAAAAGAGGTTCTAAATATAACCCTCCCTACAACTTACGTTGGAAGCAATGTTATCAACTGTATCTGAGAAGGTAAGTTGCTCAGATCGTAGACACATAAACTTCATGATGGCGGGACATGAACCTATAGAAAAGACATATCGCAACCCTTAAAAAACGGACTGGGAAGCCTTTAAGGCAGACCTGAAATCTACCTTGAAGGGGACAAAGTGAAAAATAAACAATACACACGACCTGGAAATATTGGCGGATCAAATACAGCACGCTATTATTTTCTCGTACAATGTGCCCTGGTAAAACGAGGAACTCACCAAACTAAAGAAGAGGGCAAGGAGAGAATACAACAGGGCAACATCGGATAGGGATTCATACAAGAAGACATTGATACAACAAAGCATTGAAAACAGCTAAGAGAGATTTATGGAGTGCGGAGTGATGCACTGTAAGGAAGTCACAGATTCTTTCGAAGAACCTTAAATCACAAATATTTACTTTAAAGAAATCCACAAGGGATTACACAAGAATGGTTAATGAGACCATGAGAGAACTACTTAGGGTACACTTTCCGGGATGCAGAATAACCAGCGTGTTACTGGAAGACTGCAAAAGTTTAGACCTGGGAAGCCCAGGATACTGTTCCAGGGAGAACTGGCAGGAAGCAAAATCAGTGATAAACGTAGATATAATTAAATGGGCGATAAACTCATTTGAACCTTATAACTCGCCAGAAATGGATGGCATTTATCCAGTGATGCTCCAGAAAGGACCAGAGCTTTTACTGCATAGACTGTGTCTACTTTTAGAAGGCAGCCTAGCTCTGGGCTATATAACAACAATCTGGAGACTAATTAAAGTAGCATTCATTCCCAAACCTGGGAAAACCGGACAGGATGGGGCAAAATCTTTAGGACCAATAAGTCTGATGTCGTTCGTGCTAAAGACCCTAGAGAAGTTGCTGGATAGGCACCTCAGGGAGAATGCACTTACGAACAGACCTCTACATACATGAGCTTCTAGAAAGGACCAAATATGCTCTCAGATACAAGTAGGTACTAATGTGTGCCTTTCTAGATATAGAAGGAGCGTTTGACAACACGTCCCTAACATCCATCTCAAACGCGTTGAGGCGCAGAGCAATCGACACAACAAGCTGTAGGTGGATAGACTGCATGCTTAAGAGCAGATCAGTATATACTTCAATTCTTGAAGAAACTCTTGTAGCTTGGCTTGAGCGAGGATGTCCGGAAGTGGAAGTTCTGTCCTCATTGCTATGAAACCCTGTTATGGACGACCTACTAAATATCCTTCAACTGGAAGGGCACCAAATATTGGGATACGCAAACGATCTCTTCATTATAGCCCAAGAAAAATTTAACAACACTCTTAGGGATGAAATGCAACAGGCCCTAAACCCAGTTACCAGATGAACGAGAAAGGAGGGACTCATAAACCCTTCCAAATCAGCCATAGTTGCCTTCAATAAAAGGAGAAATCTAGAGGTCTTAGGACCCCTGAAACCTTCGAGGTGAAACAACCAAAAGAAATTTCTGCATGATAAATATATAATTGTCCAGTGTATTCCTTTACTGTTTTTTGTATATTTTGCCGATTTTTAATATTGGGCAACATGAAGATCGATGAACATTAAGAAGCATTCCAACAAAAATAAAACCCTATTTAGCTAAATAAAAGAATGAGGTTAACCAGATACCACGTGAGTGTGGCGAGTCGTACATTGGAAAATCAAAACTTTCCTTAAATGTTTACATAGCGAAACATAAACAAGACACACAAAGGGTCAAAACAAAAAATTCAGGGTTCGCTGACCATATTTGGTCCAAACAAGATATTATCAAGTGGTTGAAAGAATGAATTGTTCACAAGGAACGCCATTGAAAAAAGTGCAAATTTAAAAGGCTACTTAGCAAACCGACTGTTGAAATACCCAGTATTTGGAAACCATTCTTAAAACGCACTAATGCTGGGCATCCCAAGGTAACAACGTTACGCTTAACTGTACCCAACTCCCTCACGGGTAAATGGTCAACCCTAGTATATAAGATCAGTGTCTTTAGAAAAAATAAAATAAGTATATTTTTCAAAACGAACAAAGATATAACTACCATTGTAGTAAATAATTAAAATATAGACAACGAAAGTTGCAATTTTTTTTTAGTATTACAGACCATCTTTTAACTTATTGGTAGTGCATATGACGTAAAATCTCGAAACGCTTGACTCAAATTGCCACTTTTCATATTAGGGATTTTTTTCTTTTTCCTCTTCTATATTCTCTGGGACAAGTGCATGCACATGTCTTTACGACTATTTTAAAAAATGCCTTTGTCATTAGAAATTAAATACAAGAAAGTAAGGATTGGCATTAGGTAAAAATGTATTTGCGATAATTTTTTATTTTCCTGGACTCTTATTTGCTAGGAAAAAAAGAAGATTTTTTTTATGAGAATATTAGAATTATTTAACGGTATATTATATTTAAGGCAGTTGCCAGGACTGACACACTCTAAGGTCTTTATACTATGTCCAGTGACAAACCAAAGAAGGAAGGGGCTAATAAGACTACCGAGGTTACACCTAAGGAGTCTCGTTGGTCTCTATACAGACCACTGCATGTTGAAATATCACATACACAAGATCAGACTGGCATGAGATGCTGAATACCGGCTGTGCATGGAGAACCACGAAACGGCTGCACTGTGTGACTGCCCAGCAGTAGTAAGAGCCATACTTTCAACACTTGATTTAACCAATTAAGATGTAAGAGGCCTATCGCCAGATAGACTAATTAGCTTTCTTAAAAAGCTGGATATGTTTGTTAAACTATGATATGTGAATGAGCTACAAGAGATCAGTTTGTTCGCGAGAGCCTGCGTAAGACTCACCCACTTTTTACCTGACCTAAAGCTATTATAGAAAACACAGCAGTAAAGCTGTTAAGAAAAATTGGCTAACTGCTATTATTTTAGCTGGTTTAAAAATAATTTTTATATGTTATTGCACATAAACAATTAAATATGTATTAATATTCTTTACGGTTATATTAATATTCTCATACGGTTTATATTTTTAACACATATTACTTTTATACTTTGTTTTTACCAAATTGTACAAAAAAAAATAATTATTGTACATTATTTGGTTAGTTTTGGGTGAAGACATATTTTTAGTTTTTATATATGTAAAGATAAAATATATTTTTCCTCTTTAAATTTTGTATTTATGTTATATGTTTAAAATAGAAATTTATGTTATAAGACAATAATTAAATTTTTTCAATAAAAAAAATTAACTAGTCTCATGCAATACATCTAAGATGATAAATGATAAAAATTGCACAAATGTCATATTTTACTTTATTTATTACCACTATTAACATTCCAAACGACTCAAAAATATGTAACCAGTGACTAAAATGATGGTATGAGTGAATGCTTCATTTAGGTCCATTTTGTTCTTTAATTGGACCGCAAACTTAAGCTGTGGTGGTGTAGCTTGCAAACAAGTGCGGAATTTAACATAAGTTGCTGATTTAGGCTTTGTACAAACTACATGCGTGTATATTTTAGGCATTTTACACATTGCGCATAATTGTAAGGCAATATTTAAGTTATTACAGTTACCTACTAAAAAACTATAATAAACTATAAAATAAGATAAAATTTGCATAAATAATAAATATATTTTCACTAAAAAGGAATCCAGTTAGGTAAGTAGATCTTTAATAATTTAAAATAAGAACATAATAAATAACCGTTATATAAATTTTGTGGTATGGTAAAATAGATTTATCTAATTATTAGATTTTTTGCCCAAATAGTGACAGTAGCTAAGAAGTGATAGAAAATTAAATATTTTTGCTGGTATAAAAAAATTAAAGGTAAAAAAATATTTGTACCAATAATTTTCTTTCTACTGTAAATATGTTTACTTTATACAGTGTGATTTTTAAATTATAATATACCTAATTTTATTCTTTTAACTAGAGTACCTTCTATATAGTTTTTACTATTTTTTAAAATTTATGTCTAGTATTAAAAATAATATATTTTGTATAGCACACACACAAAGTTTTTAACTTTATCAGTTAAAAAAAAAACCAAAAATAATATTACATTAAATATAGGTTTTGATTAATCCATGTTTTACTGTTCATGTGAATAAAAATGTACTTTTCTATGGACGGAGGGCGTTCTCAAAAGCTGTTTAGTAAAACAATAAAGATTTTGTGTATATTAGCCTGCATCTAAATATCAAGAAAATACTTGTTTTAGGCTTGTCTATCAAGTAAAAATATTTGCTAATGTATTATTTTTTTGCCATTAAATGAAGTTTTTTCATGTGTCCATTGCAACAATAATTTTAAAGCTTTTTTATTTTTTGTTCAAATATAAAACAATTATCTTATTACAGTATGCATCTTATGTTTTGCAGCAGCATATTTGGTAGCTGTATTTATTTTTCAAATTAACAGTTTGTTCAATAAATTTTGTCGTTCGATAACAAAAACTTAATTTTATGGAATAATTTATGAAATAGCCATTTTATCACTGAGTATTTGAGTATTCCAAACCTTAATGCAATTGTTCTAGTAATCTTCTAATTTGTCGATTTGATCCCTAAGATAAAAATTAGAAAGACTATTGATGATTTCTTGGCTGCCATGACCTCATCGTATTCTTCGCATATATTTTTTAAAATGTAAAAATAGCTGAAAGTCAGAGGAACTAAACTCCAGCACAAAGGTTGGATGTTGTAATAAATCGGGCTTTGTGTTGCTGTTGAACTTTAGCCAAAAGATTAATTAATAAACTGCCTATACTAAATCTTTTTCGAGCAATAGAATATCTTTTAAAACCATTTCCGGCATTTTTCTACGGTTTCTGGTGTTGTTGCATTTTTTTTTGGCGTCCTTCATGTAGACTGTCTTTAAGATTTGTTCTTAATTTAGCAACTCATCTATTTACTCTTCTTAATAAAGACTCAGGATCCTTATACACCTATAATAACCCTTCATACATTTGTTTTAGTGCTACACCTTCCTAAAATATTTTTTTAGTGCACAATAATTAATTCATTTAATTATAAAAAAAATATTCTAAAAAATTAACTTTAAACAGCTATAACTTCTGCATTCCAAAACATTTTAGCTTTGGAAAATCAATTACCCGTTTTAGTTACCTGAAGAAAGGGGTAAAGTTGAGTGCCACTTGTACAATGTAGGCTAAAAGTAAAATTTAAACTAAGGTGTGAACTACAAATCATGGCATAATTTATACAAAAAACACCAGAGCTTAGGTGCAAATTTGAGTTTAATATACAGATACGTGGTTTCACCATAACCTGTCAATAAAGTACTAGCTAAACCGTACCCTAGGCTATAAATCAATGTTTTGTCATTGTTTTACACGTCACTAAATGTCATTGGTAGTATTTTGTTTTTAGTATTATATACTACATTTAACATCACCATAAAATAATTACATATTTAATATTACCATAAAATAAAAAGGACTCCGACCAATATATCATTGGATCCTAAAAAAAATTATCTTCACTCTGCACATGCGCTTGCTGACTCTTTAGTTTTTATAACACCACTGCAAATTATAGTCAGCTGTGTTTTTAGGGCCTTATGATTTTAGACTTTAAAGTCTCAAAATTAAATCTCACGAGGCACATGTACAGAACATTTTATAACTTTATTAGAAAAAAACCTTAAGCCTAAGGAAAATTACTTGATTAATCATTTATAAATGCATAAAAATTGGCAAGAATATCTTGCAAGGAAAGTGCATATTAATATAAAAGTGTCTGTTAAAACCCTTAAAACTAAATGTTTCCAAAATGTAGGAAATATTTAATTCCTGGTAAATGCTAAACAAAGAAAAAAATATCTTTAAATATAAAGTAGAATCTTGAGGAAAACCAGAAACATACAAAACTAAGGGTTTTTACCTCAAAAATTAACCTTTATTGCCTTATGCTGCAACATTATTCTGGTTAATTTGAAATAAACATTTACTGTAAAATCCAATTTTGTTAATTTTTCATGATTTTTATGTTTTTTTTTAACAAATTTTACACAGCATCCATTAAGAATATTTTTATGCATCATTATTTATAAAAAAATAAAACTTTTTATATCATCGCTGCATATTTGTAGGTATTGGTCGTATACTTTTTTCAAACCCTGTTTAATTGAACTCCATAGAAATAAATTTAGGCGTATTTTCTCAAATTGTTTATAAAAAATATACTTTAACAGGCTTAGTTTCTAAAGCAGTTAACCTTGATTTTTACTACTGATTGATATTACATTGTACAGGCAGCCCTAAGTAAGTGACACATTACGCGTAACAGTGACAAAACTACCGGATATTCAGTTTCTAACTCGACCCCTGTCAATTAGTATTTTTATTCTTGTTCTAGTGTAATAGCTGTTATACTGTTACGATCGTTTAGGATGCTGATATTAAAAAAAATTGATAAGCTTTTTTGTTCGCAATGACATTTTACTTTGTCGAGTGAAACTTTTAAATGTACTTACCGGCAAGTTTTTTTTTTTTTTTAATGCTGAGATTTTGACATGCGGGATCGATTTGCGAGAGTCCAGCCCTTGCCACAAATTTTCATTCAGCATGTATGAAAAAACATTGTCAATTTGAAAAAAATGCATGGTTAATATTCAGTTAAGATTTTGTAATTTAATATACCGTAAACAAGACATAAAAACATAAAATTGGGCAGTTATATACCTTGATATGAGCTTTAAAAATATACTTTTAACAAACTTTTCTTATTTAAAAAAAAACATTTATTACGTCAAATCTCAAATTTAGAAAACACTGTATATATAGTTCTTTTTTAGAAATGAAAGCGACTAAAAATATTACTTGATGTGTCCGAGAATTTTTCCAAAAAATAACTTTTCTTTAATTTATTGGATTTATTCCAAACCACACTGTGCACAAAACTAATTAAAATTTTAAGCATAAAAGAAAACCTTTTTTAAAGTTAACATGTTTTTTAATGTTGGCATGATTTTTTAGTACAAATAATAACATATGCTAATGTGTATCTAAACTTTCCACCCATTTCTGGTTTAGGATCAAATTATTAGAAAAAAATCAAACAAGGAATTGTTGATTTACTATGCAAGCTAAGATGCCTTATTAAGGAAAAAAACTATGCTTAGTTGTTTTAAAATTAAATAGAGGTCAATATCAACATTTTAAAAAATATAAAAGGTTGGTGTAAAAAGTGAATATAAAATTAGTTTTACTTTTTCCTTCGAGCTTTCTAAGAGCTATTTAATGGCACTAAAAAACCTATAATAATTATGTTTTAAATTTTGTTTGTTATTACACAACACATTTTTAAATAAATATGAGTAGCTGTTGCAGAAACACATCTTGCAACAACCTAAAGCTATTTTTTCTTTAGCCACAAGTGCGCAAACATCCATTTGAAATTCGAAAAAAAATTCCTTTACCTATCTTAAAATAACTAAGCAAACAAAGTAACATTGCGTCGCATGATTTCGTAAACTCGTGTTGACATAACGTATCCAATAAAATCTCGAGATTTCACCCGGCAGAAAAAGACCGCATGGAAAAAATGAAAGAAGAGGGGGTTGGATGGTAAGGTCCGTGCGTCGAAAGACCGGAGAAAGGCAGTACAATTACATGTCGGATGGTGTCGTAATTGGAAAGTTCTCTCATTTCTTTCGTATTTTTAATAATTGATGAAAATGTCAGTTTTCCATGGTAGTGATTTATACTACTTTCTTTGTGTTAGTTTAAGAAATTTAACTAGCACATCTATTTTCGTAATTTTTAACAATTGTTTGTACAAAAATGTGCATCTCAGCTACTAGAGCTAGATTAAATGTTTCTCGGTGTCAATGCTAGATTGACATATTCTATGCAAAGTTTAGAGAAAATATGCAATTAAAGTGATTGAAAGAACAGTACATTCCAAGCCTTTGAGTAAAAGTGTTGCAAGAAAAGGCAAATAGTGAATGAATTTGTAAAGGAGTAGCTGCTAAAAACGGTAAAAGACAATTAAATTGGTAAGACAGGCGATCAATAGTCCATACCGAGTGTCACAGAAGTGTCAAGTGATACCGGGTGTCCTAAAAACTGTAAATAATTTTTAAATTTGACTTGAGCTTTCTAATTTTTTTTAAGTGATAAAAATTAATCCTTTATAATGTTGTAAAGTCAATAGATTCACGCACACCTCATAAACTCTCGCAAGGCGTGTACGGGTGTCTAGTGAAATTTAAATAAATTTCTTGATAAATTTAGCTTTGATAAAGTTGTAGACAAATAATATTGCCTTTAGATCATAAGTTAGGTTTAAATCTTTCTAACCTCTTGACAAATTAATTACGGCTACTAGAGCCAAGAAAAAAATTAATTTTAAATCTTTTTTTTGCTTTAAGAATTTAAAGAAAATTAAATAAAACCTGTGTAAACATAAACGTTGAATTGGGTTGGTGATACGTCCATTGGCCTATCACAAGATTTTGCAAAATATTAATGGATGTATCTGTTGTAAATAAAACTTGTGTATATTTACTAAATTCGTATGGTCTTAGTAAACAATCGTCAATATCAGAGCATCCAAACCTTAATTTGCACCTATTGGATTGCAGTTCACATTTAGCCGATACCAAGTTTGTCGGCAACTACTTATCGTACTGAGGCGTACAGAATTACGTTTCTCATTCAGGAGCAATATTTGTAAATATTTTTACCACGCGCTGTTACTATAAAACTTGTCTATAACTTTATAAATGCATTTGTTGGTGTCAAAAGTCCATGGTAAATACGTTTTAAAAATATCGGAAAAAATCTATATATTACATATTAGTTTTAATACCACCTATATTAGTATATTATATTATTGTACAGTAGAAACATTTTTAAACCTGTATGTGCATACTAACAAATGTGTGGAAAGCGGAAAGACGAGTAAAACCAAATTTAAGTTATTGAAATATTTTAACTGTAGAGGAATTGCAAGTATTTATTGCTTCTGTGATTGCGAGTGGCTGAAGTTGTAAAAGAAAACTATAAAATAAGGGAATGTCAACTAGAACCGATAAGTTAAAAACAATATAGTTTAGTGCTATACTGTGTAGAAATAATAGCATTATATTTATTTTAAAACAACTTGGTAAAAGACCCATCCTCAACCTGTCTGCGCTATTTTTAATAATTTTTTAAATAATCGCCTAGATAATTATTTACCAAATACAAATGTCACTGTCGACAGTGGTTTGGCAACATTTTGTTGAAAAGTTTTATCTACATATAAAAAATAGGCAAACTTATATAACAATATAAATTTGTAGATAAACTAGAAGTCAATCAGAAACACAGGGTCCCCCCTCCCGTTATATGGTCAAACTTTACTTTGAAGGAGGAGCTTAGCTAATACTCTGACAATTTGTTTAGTACAAGATTTTTTTAACAATGACGGAAAGTATCAAATAACCAAGCGAAATAGGCCTAAGTAATAACGCACCGTGGGTGTCGTAAGTGTGGTAAAAGGTAGTTTATTATTACGACACCTAAATATTTAGGGATTTCGAGCAGAAGGCCTAACTTCCGCAGCATAAACAAAGTGGAAAATAATGGGCTCCTCAGTTGGACTGTTAAAGTATGCATATGAATAAGGCTACGTGTTGCTCTGTTGAAAGCTGCCAGACGAGGAATTAAACTGACTACTTTCTCGGAATAGAAGCAGATAAATTAACTATTAAATAGCGTCAGAACTCCTAAGCACATCAGCGGACAAAAGAAGGAAGTTTTCCTGTAAGCATGGGAAAATTAGTAAAAACAACATTTTTTCTTTGAATAGAATTAGGAATGCTAAAAGTTATAAAAAATTCTATTCCCCAGACATAAAAACAATATTCTAAAGATGGTCTGATTTAAGAGATATACAAAAAATACAGATTAAAAAGGAAGAAATACTTTCTGGCTTAAAAAAGAACAGACTTCTTCTGCGAACAGCAAATAGTATTGTGTTTTGCAGGCATGGCACTGGACATGATTTTCGGCACTCCAATCCAGTATTAGTATAAAGTCCTGTAAAGAGATATCTGCATTACCCTGAGCTTGTTTTGTTTTTCAAATCAGGCTTGGAGACTGGCTTGAGGAATTGAAAATTGGAGTAATGAGTACTATTTATAGCAAAACTATAAATAAAATTGGTTCTGAAAGAGATTAGATCGTTGATGTAAAGAAGAAATACAGTTGGTGCCAGTATTTAGGCCCAGAAGACCCCTGCATTTTATTCGTGTAATTTAAAAGAGTGACCATCTAGAATAACTGATATACGTCGATTACAAAGAAAACTGGAGAGCCAAGAACAAAGCTTGGGTAGAAGAGTGTAGGAAGAAAGTTTGTTAAGAAGCGCATCATGCCAGAGATGGTCAAAAGCTTTCGATATATCAAGAGCAACGATTTGGGATTTATCAAGAAACTCGGGCGACTTGTTCTAGTTTCGTAAGATAAAGAAAAAGGATTTGCTGATTTTTTTTGTGATGGAATCCGTACCGTCTGTCATGGAAAATTTTGTTTTTTTAACTACTCTAAGATTTGAAAGTTAATAAATTCTTTATAAAATTTCCAATGTGCTAGTACACCAATCTGGTTATTACGATTATTTTTAAAATCCTTTATAACATTTTACCGCAATTTTTCTGACTTGTGTAGGGATACATTCCTTAACTGTTAATATTTTATATTTTTTAATGGGAGTATCATTAAGGTGAGTATCCATTAAGGGGACTTGTTTATTTTCGTTGCCGCTGAAAACGGATACCAAAACGGCAAGGCGAGCACTGCCGCGATCAAATTTCGTTAATCTTGCAGTCGCGACAAAGGACAGACCTGTTTGTGACTAGTGCCACGCCGATACCTGGTGTCGCCTATGTGTAAAAAAATTGGTGGTGCCTATGAAAAATTTATTTTTTTTTATTGTTAGTTTTTAGGTAATAAAAAATAAATACAAATTTTTAGTTTTTATTTACCATCACAAAATTTAATATATAATTAATAATAATTAATATAATTAGATGTTTATAACAGGGCGTGACTGTACAGAAGAGAAGTAAGTTTTTTTCATTGTCTCTTATTATGGTGGCAATAATAAACTGATATTTTAATTAATTATTAATATATTTAAAAAAAATAGTTTACTTGATTATAATATAATATAAATAAATTAATAAAGATTAGTTTTCAGATAACTGAAATTCCTCATGTATAATTTTATAAAATTATTATAGTTTTAAATATTGCGTTAAGTTATTTTAAAATACTTGTTGAATAGCCTAAAGTTCAATATAATTGATATTATTACTTATTACTTGCAGAACCTATTCATCATACCTATTACGCTCCAAGACCTAGTTTAAGGGGAAGTTACATTCCGGTTCAACTAAACGTAAAAAAGATTGCACTTACGCCAGTTAAATTTGTTAAAGAGTAATTTAATAACCAAATTACAAATATAAACTTTAATAATCTTACAAATACCAGTTGTTACTTAGGGATTTTATTCTATTTTATATAAGGCTTTAATAGACAAAAAAAAACTTTTTGACAAGAATATTTAATTTAAATTTAAACTTAATTTAGTTAAGGCGTTAAACTAAAATATTTAATATTTTTTTGTAAGATGTAATTTGAAAAAATCTCCCGGAGTTATTTTATAGAATTAACGAATATTAAACAAAAATAGTTATAACTACTATAACGTTGTCTGTTTTTCATTACCAAGCATTACATTAAGCCAAATGAATTTTCTCGTTTATGACAAACTTGAAATCAAAAAATAAATTGTTATTTTTCATGTAAAATAAAATTTTAAAATTGGCACATGTCATTTAATTACAAGTCAATAAGTAATTTGCTCTTTTAAAACTATACGTGTTTTATGTTTCTATTTATTTTTTGGTTGTAAAATAGAAATAGTGATATTTTGCTATATAAATGTTCAGTAAATTTAAAATATATTAAATTAAATAAGTTGTTTAAAAAATATTTTTTAGGTGGTAATTTACCAGTACTAAATAAAAAATAGATTATTCTTGATTATTTTAAAAAAATTGCATTAATAATTCGGCTGAATGATTATCTTGTAAAATAAAAATATAAGATTATGTTTTTCGTTTTTTAGGTATAGAAATAAGGAACAGACAGTGATTGCCTCTTACTATTAGTAAAATAGTAAAAAGGTTTACTAATACGGTAAAAAAACTGCGAAAATACTATTTAAAGTATTTTGGATAAAATCTTATAATTGAAATTTTAAGTACACAAAAAATATTACTGTCATCATTACATATTTTCTAGATACGAAACAAATTCTAAAAAATATTTTAACTAAACCTGCATGCAATTTGTACAAGCCTCAAACCAGTATTAAAAATCGTATCATCAATCCGGACCTGTAATGGCGCAGGCGCGGAGACGGCAGCTGCGCCGCCATCGCTCATTCTGACGACGCAGACCCGTGGTGCTATCTAACGCTGGATGCTCTAATCTTGGACTGGCGGCGAAGGGTTCTGTATCGGTGATTTGACTCTCGGCTTAGCTGCTGGTTCCTGCTGAACACCAAACACTTAGTGCAAGGTTTCTACTAGGAAACGTGGAACAAAGGATAAATTCTACTTAAATATTGGTAAATAAATAAAAGGACAGTAATAAACCAAACCAAAAATAAAAAAAATCTGTTACAAAAGGTGCACTAACAAAAATATAATAATTTTTGGAAATGTCGTCAAAATAAAATATATAATTTAATTTATTTAGTTAGGGATAAATAAAAGTTTTAATATGCTAGTTTTAACCACTTTGTAATAAAAAATACACGATATTTTGTCATAGTTTTTTTTTTTTAAATAGTAATATTTAAAACCAATTAATTTTTTTAAAACCTTATAAGCTTTTATAGCATTCATTTTACTGGATTTTAGGGAATAAAAAATTTTTTTAACGACTTAAGAATTGTCTTTCTTTAAATTTTATATATTTTGAGATTAGCAAAATTTTTTGTTGTCTTAATTAAATGCAACATTTTAAGGATAAACTGTGGGTCCCGCCTAAATGATGCTACCCATATGGTAATGGGTGGCAGTAAAGAGGTGGTATGTGAATACTGTTATATACAAGCCATTATGGACAATCTACAAATAAACAAAAAATTGCCGTTGGAAAGACTCTTAATGTTGAAAGTTATTAATTGTTTTTTTATTTATTAAACATGTCATATCCGTGTTTTAAAGCATTTTAATTTAATAAAATGTCTGTTTTTGTATGGTTACCTAAAAAACAGCTCCCTGTTTATTATTTTATTTTTTTTTTAAGTAAACTTTTAGTTTAGAATGGAGTGTATGGCGTATTAGGCCATGTTGGCAGCATTTACTAAGGGTTTATTTTTAAATATTTCGCCACCAGCATTTAAAAAGCATTTATTAGTGTTGGTTTAAATATTTTTAGGAGTCATTATCACCTTACAACCTAAAGGTTATTTTAGGCTACAAAACTAGTATATTATAAATATGTATATATACATTTTACGAGCACCTAGATTAAAAGATAATGTTAAAAAGCATATTATACAAGTCGTACATGATGTTATGTTTAGAGAAAGAAATACAAAAAGAAAAGTTTTAATATCTAACAAGGTCAGCTAATTTTGGATATGTTTTGCAATTTTATAAAAAAAATATTTTGATAGAGTAGATTTGTATATTTCTTTAAAGTTATTACCTGAAAACGGTTGGAGATACATCACTTACCGAAACGTTGTGTATCAATTAACAAATAAAGACAATGGAAGTCCAAGATTTTGATGTTACTACTGATAAATTATTTATTTTATTTTTCCTTTCAACAACAGTGTAAAATTTAAAATAAAAGTCCCTTCGACAGATAATAAAGGTTAAATTTATATTTAGACCTGATTCGCTGATTATTTGAATCGGCGCATCAGGTACGCTTTGAGGGAGAGATAGCAACGGCGATGACTGTTGCTTTCTCTTTTAAATGCAACCATGTTTTTGCTTGAAGGCAAAGCCACAACTAATGCAACAATTTTAATTTTAAAACTAATTATTAATAAAAGAAAAATGTAGGTTAACACATTTTACACATTTACACATAATTACTAATTTAGAGGAACAAGTTAATTTGATGTTACTAATGGAAGAGTGTTAAAAAATTGTGTATTTACACTTTAAAAGTTCACAAATTTTAAACAACTTTACAGCTTTTAAAAAACCAAATAGAAAAAAAAACGTTTTAAGTAATAGGATGCTTGGTAGAAAATTCGCACATGTAGTAGGACTATATTATTTTCATGGCTAATTATACGATAAAATATTTCTTAGATTCATACGCCATTGTCGGAACTTCTACAAAGTTGTACTCCATGATATTGGGAAACAAATGGGGTTACAACTGAATGACGCCCCAGCGGAATGAATTGAAAAGTCAATAATATTCATTACAAGTAAATGGGACAAGAAAGTCACAGAGTTGGCCAGTACAAAAAAAGGTAATATCTACGACACCTGAAAATATAAAAAAAATATTGAGAACGGCATTTACTTTTAACATACCATATGGGTTGGTTAATGTACAACGATCTTTTTAAGAAATGATTTGCATGTGCTTTAAAAAACTTTTTTAAAAAAATTGTTAGTTTCAACATTTATTTTTTAATTTAAGGCATTTTTTTGTGTTTAATGTAATTACATTTAAAAAAAAATTAATTCACTTTGTATTAATGCGGACATGCACCACATGCCCTAATAAAAAAAGTTTGTAAATATTTTAATGCTTTACGTAAACAGATTTATGCATAATGCGTCACTTTTAATTAATAATTTACAAATGGTCGTTGTCATTTGTTTAAAGAAAATGAATGGCAGCTATATCAAAGCCAACTTGAATTTAAATAAATATTTTGAAATGAGAATAAATACAGTATAGAAACGGAATTTATCAAAAACGCACAAAAGATCGGTAGAGGTAACCTATACACCATCTAAAACAGAAAGTTTAATACGCCACATACAATAATCTAAAATAATTTCAGATTAAGACCATATTCGACCTATATATGCCATATGGTGGTCCACTCTGCACATATGTATATATGTATATAAGTTTAAAAAGAAATAAAGTCAAAAATTTACAAGTTAAAAAAGAAATGGAGTCAGCGCAAATTTTGGCGGCTCTATTACACTGTCCCTCAATATCGAAAAAGACGAAGAAAAGTGTCGCCAAAAACTGTTACCGGAATTAAATATTAGAACCTTTTCCCATTTAAAAACTCTCAAAAAGTAAATTGAATTAGATCGTTTTCACTTAAAATTGAACATTTTTCATGTTAAACTGGAAAATTATGCTTTAATTTTTTTTTGTTTTTTTTTTTATTTTAAACATTGTAAGTAATATACACGTTTGGCGAGTTGAATCTTACGGATTGAATTTTAATGTATTAGACACTAATAGATAGAGAGTAGACAGAGAACGACTGCATCGGTAACCTCCCACCGATAGCGACGCCGATTCCCCGTACCGCTCGCAATGTGAATTTGTGGAGCGAAATTTGTTCTCGCTCTACTCCGTCTCCTTCTTACACATTGCGCAAAAATCATATTCGAAATTTTTCAAGCGCCGAACGTGTATTTTACCTACATAGATTAACACAATTTTATTTAAATATAAAAATGTTTTTATTTTAATTTAGAGGGGTCAGGATTCTAAAATTGTAAATAACTACAAACTTTTTTTTTTAATTCACTGATAATATTTTATTAAAGTAACAATAAAAATTTATTCACAAATAACTTAAACTAAACTCCATAACACATTTTAACAATTGATTTCCATAACGAACATTACTAATGTCATTAATTTTATATCTCTTCCAGTATTGTAAACATTCTCTGTGCATCGACTCTACTGATTGTTCAGACCACAGGCCGAGAACCTTGTCATTTTGCAAAAAGTCCATTAATAATCAGCGTTACTTTTAGGTCGGATACAAATTTAAATGAAATTTTGTTTATCGCTACAATGCTAAACAGATATTTTAAGTTGTCACAACTTTCTTTAATTTCTAGAACAATACATAGTATTAATATTTTTTTGACGCTTGTTAATTTGAAATTTTTGGAAACTTTTCCTCCCTGTTCGTAAGTAGCTCTTGATTCCTGTTTTTTGTTTAAGTCTAGATTTTCTTTGTCCTGAAAAAGCGATAAGCAGATTTTAAAAAACTCCTGACCACCGTTAGCCATTACTTTAATTTCTGGTGTGCCGATTATGTTTCTTTTTTTTATTACGGTTTCTAAAAGTTCTTAAGCGTCAGCATAAACAACTGGTCTTAATAATTTATTTTTGTTTCCAGAAACTTCGAAAAACTAGTTGTGTATTTATATACAGAATCTAAAAACTGTTTTGTTTCTCTTGCATATTCTTGATAATAAGAAGGAATTGCTTTCTTTCCAGCGCAACTTCTTATAAAATTTGTAACAACTCCCATTTGGTTTGATGTTGCACAAGTTGCTAACTGATACTGATTTAATTTGTCATGAGTAAATATGCTTTTTTTATTAAATATTGCATTTACAATTATTCTGGAAGGCCGTTCAAAAGTTTTTAATTCCAGTGAAACATTTTGCATCGTTTTTTGCTCTTCGGGGTTACGATTTTTTAGTAGTAACGCGCTAGCAATTTTTTCTTGATGGTTTCGTGGAAGTTTTTGAACCAGGCAGAAAACATTTTGTAAAGTAGTCGACGGAAGGCATTTATGACTAACACCCTTCTTGATTTCATGGTAACACTTGGAACATACAAGCTTTTTTACGTTTTTAGTTTTTGTGCTTTTATTTACTCGAGTAATACCTCTTCCCGTAATAATTTTTGTATGAAACTTTTGACGAGCTACAGTGAAAATTATGCAGTTACAAAATTTATTAGTGTTTCGAGTTTTTTTTAATAACTTTATATTTTTGGATTTTAGGTGTCGAAGGAAGGAGTCTCTTAAAAGTACCTTTCTGATTTTCTTGCAAAGCGACCCTACAGGTATGACAAATCGAAGTTAGGTATCTCTGATCATTTAGATCAAATTCACTGTAAGCAAACGTACGTATTAAACTGCTTAGTTTCTTTGTTACCATAAACTTTTTGAACTTTGAATTTCCCAGTTTGATTTTGACACCACAAGTTGCGCACACTTTCTTTCTATTATATTCGTGATCCATTATTGATAACAGGCAAAACCGCACAACGTTTTTATAAACTTGACCACACTTTAATCTAAGCTCAATGAGCCGAGAAACGATAATTTTATAAACTTTAATAATAAGTTACTGAGGTCTAAGGTTAACGTTGTAATCCTGTCAAAACTAGCAGATTTTGTTTTCTATTTTCTTCAAAGCCTACTATGTCCATTAGGTGTTTTAAATTTAATTTATGTTTTAGAACTAAAGAACGATTTTCTAAATGAAAGCAAATTACATGTTTTTTGTTGTGCTTAGGTGTTCTAAAACTGCAACCCCTGCCCCCCTCCAATTAAGTAAAAGTAATTTTTAAGTAAATTATCATATGACAAAGTAAAATAAAGCGCGTTAGTCGATTTTCAACGTCGTGTATACATATTAAGAAATGTAAAACGTTAATAAAAACACTAATTTTTAATTTTTTTGTGAAAAATTTTAATTTGGGGTAAAAACGATCTATTCTAATTTACTTTCTGATAGTTTTAAAATGGGAAAAGGTTCTAATATTTAATTCCAGTATCAATTTTTGGCGACACTTTTCTTCGACTTTTTTGATATTGAGGGACAGTGTGAAACATAATATATTATAATGTAACGTATAACCACCAAAATATCTAAGTTTTTTGTTAAAGTATCATCTAAAAAAATTCTATGTCAATTCAATTTTAATTAAAATAATTTCAGCGGGTGCTAGAAAATAATTGAGTCTCAATGTGGGTAGTAGACGAACAAAGTTTAAGAGACTCTTTTGTAAATAAAATACAACACTTTAACTGTAGAAGTTTTCGCTTATAGGTAAAAACCCTGTAGTTGTTGGATGTATTTTTTATATTGGATGTATTTTTTATACCTATACCCCTATTAGGCTAATTAATGCAAAAAAAATGTAAAATAAGTAAAAAAGATATTTATTGCATGAAGGACAATAGAAATAGGGAGCTATATTTGTTTACACCGAATGTTAGAGCTTGATAAAATTTAATTTATAATTTAGTAGTTAAATATATATTTTCATAAACTTTGTATTAATATTGATGTGTAGCTTGTATACACAAGAACATTTACTGCTCTATTGTATATCCATACCGATGTGTATGTATTTATTATAATAACGTTATAATAATGTGTAGCTTATATTCATGACAACCATGTACTGTTGTATTCTAAGTATACGTTGGAATCTTCTAGAAAACTATATTTAATGATAAAAACAAATTGTTAAATACATATTAACATAATGCCAATTTTTAAATACAATGTTTTTTTTAATTACCAATAATATAAATTTAAAAAAATAAACAGGTCAAATAAACGTTAACATTTATACCTATGTGTTTTGGTGTTCTATACAGTTTATAATATAGGTTTAAGTTGAAATAATTTTCAGCTTTTTTCTTTTTTATTTATACATTTTTTAAGGCATTTATTTAATAATTTTGGTTGTTGTACATAAATTTTACTTTAAAAATTATATTACTGTTTAAAATACCTAATTCAACGTTTTTGAAAAGCAGGCAATATATATCTGCTGTGAAAGCGATTGCGTTAAATAAATCGTTGAATATGCAGCCATTTGAGAAGACGTTAATTATCCGATGTTTCAGCTTGTTGCTTCCATTGTCTGCTAACGGTGTTGTAATATGTGAAAAGTGCCAGATAATAGCGAAACCTGACACCCACATCATGTTCTGACTTTAAGCCTCTAAAAATAATAAACATTATGTTAGGAAACCAATATCTATATATTTTTTTAGCCCCATTTTTATACCTTATTAAAAATAAATTGTTATACATACATGTAGATGTAGTGCCAGTAGTGGTAAAAAAATATTTTTAGTTTTGCTGCATATTAAATTAATAAATTGCAAATTATTATTATTTTTTTTACAAATTATTTAACTTTTTAAACTTAATATGTTAATTTTTTATTAATAAATCTTTTTTAATGTGTTTTTAATATCCGATGACTATTTTTTGATTTAATTGATATATCTAATTTATTATACTTAATAAAACACTTATAAAAAACTGATTTGTATAATGTATTTTTTGATCAATTTTTCATAAAAAAATTATTAATAATTTTTGTTAGTAACTATAACAATTAAAATTTTCAATTGTAAATTTTTTTAAAGCTTGTGGTAACAAATTATGTTAAACCTTCAACAAAGGTAAAAACTAATTACTATCTTAAATTGATGACATTTAACTATTCTAATTCATTTAACAGGACGATGTATAGGAATTCGTACTTAATATCACACGCGTTGACTTATTTTGCAAAATTTGTAACCTGTCCAAAACATCTGCGTTATATAAAATAAAGGCTTAACTCAAGGTGTTAGCGTACCGTGCTGGTGAGTGAATGACATCCTGTGACTTAAACAGGTGTCTCCAACGGTGCCTCTGAGATACAGGGTGACCTCTCAGAGTATCTAGCCTTACTGCGGTAATGCGGGGCTCTGCCGTGGTGGACTATTACTTCCCTAGCTCCAAACAAAAAGTGGACAGAACCACTTTCATAAGGAAAAAGTGACAAAGGTGCGCTGACCGAAACGGGTAAATCTGTTTCGAGAGGTGCCACCCAAGGTCACAAGCAGACAAAGATGCGCCGACCGAAACGGGTGAATCTATTTCAAAAGGTGCCCCTAAAGTCACAGGCGCCTGTTTCACGGGGAAGGGCTAATCCATCCCGAATAAACAGGTGCTTAGAAAGGGATCCCTGAAACCAAACAGGAGGCGAACAGAACCGCTTTTTGTGGAGAAAAGGGTTCCTGGCTTTTAACAGGAAACGGCTAGAACCGTTTTTATTAGGAAAGGCCGGAGAAACGGCCTTAAAAGGCACATCTGCTTCCTGTAACAAGGACCTGGTAGCTACCCACGTCACTGTACCGGGAGAGGAGGGCATGACAGATCTAATCGTGTGCTCGTCATACTTTCTAGGAGACAGGGACACCAGAACACATATTGTGCTCGTGTCCGGTAGCGACACGAGCAAAAGGAGTTGTAAAAACTCTCTCCCAATCTGATATCGGATTTATTAGAAGTCCGATCCTATTGGGAGAAATATAAAAAAGTGTGAGCCACAATAGATCGAGCGGTCGCGGTGGAGGGCGTAAAAAGTCCACTTACTTTAAACCTAACCTAACCTAACCTATATAAAATAATTACACAATACAAAAAAATAAGATGTGTTTGGTTCCTTAAACTGGGTGGATGGCATATTAGTATACAAGTGGCCAGCCAGGTCTGAGTAACACTTAGAAATAATAACTTTATAGTACAGAATAATATTGGTGTTAAAAAAGTTATAAATTCATTGAGATGAAAATACTATTAATAATTTAAATTTTCAAATATAAGATTGTACAGTTAGAGTTTAATTTTTACTAAACACTTGTAGTCGTAACATTTTTAAGCCAATTTAAAAAATATGTTATTCATATGAAATAAAACGTGTATATTTGACATGTAAAATAAATTGAATTTATTTTTTAAAATTTTATTTAGCTCAACTTTACTTTTATTCTAATATGATGAATATTTTTGTGTACAAAATTCGTATGTAAAAACGAACAAATATATATATGAATATGGATATGACCATTAATAACAACATTTAACATATTGTGTATTTTATGCTGCATAACATTTTTTCTGTTTTTTATTGTAATTTTTTTTCTCTGCAATTTTTTTGCCAAAACTAAAAAACAAACAACTTCAAGTTGGTAATAAAAACTGGAAGCTTTGTTTCTTTACAATTTTAAGCTTTGGAATTTAGAATACCAAAAGCAATTTAGTTTTGTATATATATATATATATATATATATATATATATATATATATATATATATATATATATATATATATATATATATATATATATATATAATATATTTATATATACAGTGTGGTCCATTAATTATGCAACAAATAGGAAACTTTTTTATTTGCAATTTGTCAGAAAATTTTATTCTTCATAAAAGTTGGTGCATGGTCTCAAACTGTATTAGCAGTAGGTACTTTTATTAACAATTGAAAGGTTTACAGGGTAGGTCAAAAAAATTGAAAACTGCTTAAGAGTAAAGTACCCTTATTTTTAAAAATATAACAAAATGTTATGAGGAAAAGTTGTTTAGAATTTAAGTTATACCCAAATACCAAGTCATGGCCCTCTATTCAAATTTTTAGGTTTTTTTGGAAATTTTTATATTTTTCCATGTATAATGCATGTTTATATTCTTCTAATTTTATATTTGTTTAAAGAACCCAAAACTAACTTACTTTTAAACAACTGTTTTTAAATTAAAACATATTTGTAAAATTAAACTGAATTTATATTTTTTTGCCATTCGCCAACTTCAAGTTTGTTGCAAAGATATTTAATAGAACTTTAAAACTCCCTAAATATATTTTTAAGCAAGGCAAGTACTTTATTTTTATTAATATGCCAATAGAAAGCTTTAAAAAATGTATCACATTTCAATAAAAAAATATATCAAAATGCTTCAAGTTGAATTTATATTGAAGCAAAGCAAATAGCAGGGAGCCATGAAAAAAAAATGACTGACAAGAAAATCTATCTCTAGTTTGACAGTTTTTAGCTTTTTTAAACTTATGCATAAGACGTTTGTTTCATAGTAACTGTTTTCTTTTTAATTACAAATGCCTCCTTGAGTATTCTTAACGTTAACTGAAAAGGCAGAACTAGTTTTAATTTGTGGAGATGGTTATAAAAATATGCGTGAAGCTGCAGATATTTTTAACGAACGGCATCCAGAAAAACAAATTCATTATTCAACTGTAAGTAGAATTCTAAACCATTTTAAGGCGACAGGATCATTGTCATATAAGTATCATGAAGAAGGAATAAAAACTGTCTGTACGGAAGAAAACCAATTAAACGTACTTCAGACAGTTATTGAAAAGCCCAAAACGTCCACGAAACAGATTTCTGAATATACTGGTATTAAAAAACCCTCTGTAAAGCGAATTCTTAAAAAAAAACAAATATTACCCATACAAACCAAAATTTATTTGTACATTACAAGAAAGGGATTATGATTTAAGATACGATTTTTCAATATGGGTTCAAGATCAAATAGAAGAACAAAGAGATTTTCATCGCCATATCCTATTCAAAGATGAGTCGACTTTTACCACAAATGGTGTATTATCGTCCCAAAATTGTAGATGGTGGTCTGATGAAAATCAAAATTTTGTTATCGACAACAAAAATCAATATTACCAATAAACTAATGTTTGGTGTGGTATCTTAAATGATAAATTAATAGGTCCCTTCTTTTGCCCAAAAATCCTAATTAGGAATAGTTATCTAATTTTTTTGGAAAATGAACTGGACAATTTTTACAATTTGTGGTTTATACATGATGGATGTCCTGCTCATTCTACCAGAGATGTTGCTTAATGGCTGAATAGAAAATTTGGCAATATATGGTTAGGACGAAATACAGATCTACGGTGGCCTCCTCGTTCGCCAGACCTGACCCCGGTGGATTTTTTTCTTGTGGGGATATTTGAAGCAACAGGTTTATAAAGATAGACCGTTTAATAATGTTCAAGAACTACAAACTTCCATAAGATTTCATTATAGAATTATTACTGCTAGGGTGTTGGCATCTACATTAAGGGAATTTAACGCGAGATCAATAAGGTGTATTGAAAGGGATGGTAGTCATACAGAGACCTTACGATAGTTCTTGTTTTAAGCAGTTTTTATATGTTTTTTTATTTCTTTTTATTCTAGCAACAGTCTTCGGACATTATTTAAATTATTTTCTCGTATTATTAAAAAGAAAAAAATAGTTGTACTTTAATTAAAAAAAACTCAGAACTCAGTTGTTTTTTTTTTTTTTTTCATAGCGATCTACTATTTTTTTGTTTTAGTATTAGCTCAACTTGTAACATTTTGATATGAAATTAATATAAAAATATTATACTTTCTTTAAAAGTTTTTTACACACATATTATTAAAAACTAAGTACTTGCCTTGCTTAAAAATATATTTAGGAAGTTTTAAAGTTCTATTAAATATCCTTGCAACAAACTTGAAGTTGGCGAATGGCAAAAAAATATAAATTTAGTTTAATTTTACAAATATGTTTTAATTTAAGAACAGTTGTTTAAAACTAAGTTAGTTTTGGGTTATTTAAACAAATATAAAATTAGAACAATATAAACATGCATTATACAGGGGAAATTTAAAAATTTCAAAAAAAAATAAAAATTTGAATAGAGGGCCATGACTTGGTATTTGGGTATAACATTAAATTCTAAACAACTTTTTCTCATAACATTTTGTTATATTTATTAAAATAAGGGTACTTTACTCTTAAGCAGTTTTTAATTTTTGTGACCTATATACCGTTTAACTTTTAATAAAAGTAACTACTGCTAATACAGTTTTAGACCATGCATCAACTTTTATGAAGAATAAAATCTTCTGACAAATTGCAAATAAAAGTTTCCATTTAACCACCATTCAAAGAGCATTGCATACATTATACATATGTATATATATATATAATATATATATATATATATATATATATATATATATATATATATATATATATATATATATATATATATATATATAATATATATATATATATATATATATATATATATATATATATATATATATATATATATATATATATATATATATATATATATATATATATATATATATATATATATATATATATATATATATATATATATATATATATATATATATATATATATATATATATATATATATATATATATATATAAACAGGTCCTGCAGCTCACCTCCCGTCTAATGTAGCTCATCTATTATTCACTGTAAAATTTTCATATTTTGCAGACGTTACCTTTAACCTACGACGCATTTCAGAAAAATAATTGTGGTTATCAGGGTGTCGCAAAATGTGACGTCACGATGGTGCATTTTTTAAATGGAACACTGTGTATTTTTATATATTTATGAACCTCTTGTAGTCAACTATTTTTCTCTAAAATTTGGTCAACATCAGTTCAGTAATTCGGGAAAAAAAAATAAAATATAAAATTGCTTTGCACCATTGTATTTAAAAATGAATAAACATACCCATAGGACTTGATTAATAGAATTAAGCCAGGAACTTATTAAGTAGGGTTATATCAGTCGCTTATGTCATGTTTGGTTAATTCGGACTGTACAGGGTGTCCAAAATTTAGTGTCAAACTCTTCAAATTTGAAAGCACTTTATTTTTCTTATTTTAAATACGAACCCCTGAATATTTTTAGGTAGTTAGATGTAGAATTAAAAGCAAACATTTTTCTAATTATAACCCTATCGAAATTCCTGACACATTAAAAGTTATTCGTTGAAAACTCATTTTCGCATCTATTTTAATAGCAATAACATTGAATAAAAATGATAGGTGGCTATGAAAAACAAATTATTGACAATGGAGTTTATTTAACTTACAAAATCTTAGTTTGACATATTATAAAAATTAGAGTAAACTATTATTATTTATTAATTGGATTAAATTAATTAAAAAAACCTTTAAATGTTAAATAAACCTAATTTTTAATTTTTAATACTTTCGGCTAACATTTATGCAACTTTAATCAATTTCTAGATAATAATTAACGTTATTAGGAAACTCTAATGTTAATAAATTGTTTTTCATAGCCACCTATCATTTTTATGTAATGGTATTACTATTAAAATACATGCAAAAATGAGTTTTCAACGAATAACTTTCATGTGTTAGGAATTTCGATAGGGTTATAATTAGAAAAATGTTTGTTTTTTAATTCTACATCTAACGACCTAAAATATACAGGGTTGTATTTAAAATAAGAAAAATAAAGTGCTTTCAAATTTGAAGAGTTTGACACTAAATTTTGACACCTTACAGTTCGAAATAACCAAAGCATAATATAAGCAACTGATATAACCCTACTTAATAAGTTCCTGGTTTAATTCTATTAACCAAGCACTATGGGTATTTTTATTCATTTTTAAATACAATGGTGCAAAACAATTTTTTTATATATTTTATTTTTTCTCTGAAATACTGAACCGATGTTGGCAAAATTTTAGAGGAAGATAGTTGACTACAAGAGGTACCTAAATATATAAAAAGTACACAGTGTTCCATTTAAAAAATGCACCATCGTGACGTCACCTTTTGCGACACCTGTATAAATAAAAATATTTTTCTGAAATGCACTACGTTAAAGGTAACGTCTGCAGATATGAAAATTTTACAGTAAATAATAAATGAGCTACATAAGACGGGAGGTGAGCTGCAGGACCCTGTATATATATACAGGTCTGGAAACGAACCCACCGACCATAGGAAATTACATAGTATGTTAAAGCATAGGCAATATTCGAGGTGGGGTGTGCGTTTGTTCGGGCTTAGCCGTATCGCCGTCCGACGAAAGGCGATAGCGTCCTGATCTCGTTCGGCTCGGGACAGTCGGATCAGTTTACCCACATCGCTGGAGGAAGGTACTGCACGCTTGGAAACAAGTAGGCAAAATTACGATATGCCATATTCTGTGTGGAATTATTTGTTTTCATAAGTTTTTTTGTTGCCGACTGAGCGAAATAAAACTGGTATTCGGTCATAAATAAATTAAACAAAGATTCTACAAATAAAATTAATAATAATTCTATAAAAATGAAAAATAATATTTATTCCCTAAAAACAGTCTAAAAATGAAATAAATCGATCGATGATCAATGCTTGATACGGCGGAAAGTCGGACAAGTTCGGCGCGCTCGTTGCAGAGGGGAATTGTAGGAGAGAACATAGCGAATTGGTAGAAGGGCTTGAATACACGTATTTCCTATGGTCGGTGGTTTCGTTTCCAGACCTGTATATATATATATATATATATATATATATATATATATATATATATATATATAGAGGAGAGTAGTCGCGACTGACTAGTTAGAAAAAATATCGAAACCAGAGTAGTGGGGATGCAGTCTTTTTGAATTATTGAAAAAGGATTGGTGGCCTGGATTTAGTAATGAAACCCTTTTCTGCTTTGTCAAGCTTTCGAGAGTTTATTATTTTCTCCCTTCCTCAGGGCTAACTAAAAATAAAGTTTTTACAATTAGAAAAACTAACCTAAAAACTTAAAAGATTGAACTCACCAAAGTGGGTTGCTATGTGAAACAAACAATATCCATGCGGATAATCAAGATTTATCTCCATATGTATGTTACAAACTACATCTTTAAGGAAAAATTCACTTAAAACTTAAAAGAGAACCGAAATGGGAACACGCGGAAAAGCGCGGTTAAAAGTTCTGACAGAAGTGACCGAATGTTTAAACTATCTGAATGGATCACCGACATTCGTTACTAGAAAACTTCAATTAGAGAAGGATGCGAGATTAATAACATGTGAAAGAAAGAGACATATCTTGTTTATTGCTACAGCGCAGGATCTATATAGTAATCTAGGAACAACTGTTCCAAAGTACAGTACCTGACTTAGTAAATTTATTTATACTATTTTAATTTTTATTTTTAAGTAATTAGTATTAAAAGTATGCAAAGACATGTGGAAAACGGTGAAACACCTAGCATCTCCTGTCATTTTCTTTTATTAGTGGTTGGACTTTTTTTAGTCTAAAACTTTTAATTTTAGAAGAAAATAGGTATGAAAATGACCTCAGAAAGGAAAAGGAGAGGAAACACCGTCTCCCAAACGTCAAGGAAAACAAATTATTGAGATTCTTAGAAAGAATTATTGACTGTCCAGCTCTTGACGAATAATTCTTTCTAAGAATCTCAATAATTTGTTTTCCTTGACGTTTGAGACGGTGTTCCTCTCCTTTTCCTTTCTGGTCATTTTCATACCTATTTTCATCTAAAATTAAAAGTTTTTAGACTAAAAGTCAACCCATAAAAGAAATGACGGGAGATCTAGGTGTTTCACCGTTTTCCACATTCTTTGCATACTTTAATACTAATTACTTAAAAATAAAATTAAAATATATAAATAAATTTACTAAGTCGGTACTGTACTTTGGAGCGGTTCTGATTACTAAGATCCTGCGCTAGCAACTAAACAAGATATGTCTCTTTCTTTCACATGTTATTAATCTCGCATCCTCTCTATTGAAGTTTTCTGTAACGAATGTCGTCCATTCTGATAGTTTAACATGGTCATTCTGTCAGCTTTTAACCGCGCTTTCGCGTGTTCCCATTTCGGTTCTCTTTAGAGTGAATTTTCCTTAAGATGCAGTTTGACTACATATGGAGAAATCTGATTATCGCATGGAATATGCTGTTTTCACATAGCAACCCACTTTGATGAGTTCAATCTTTTTAAGGTTTTGTTTTCAATTGTAAAACATTTTTTTGCTGAGAAGGGGAAATAATAAACTCTCGAAAGCTGACAAAACGAAAAGGGTTTCTTACTAAATCCACCAATCCTTTTCATAATTCAAAAAAACTATATATATATATATATATATATATATATATATATATATATATATATATATATATATATATATATATATATATATATATATATATATATATATATATATATATATATATATATATATATATATATATAGTTTATGGTTTTCCAAATTTTTTTTTTTTGGATTTTCTTGGGGATTTTCTTGGGGATAAGGTCAGGCAATATATAAAAACAGTTACTTACTAAGCAATTTATGTTCAATTTATGTCAATTACGACGTTTCGGCCTGGAAGGGCCTTCATCAGGTATATAATATGTATTTTTTTATAAGAACAAATCAATCTGCAATACAAAAAATTTTTTTGGTAAAAATTATACCTATACAATATATTAACATTTAATTTTACCTTAAAACTAAGGGGCTTCTTACGAAAAACACTCATTTTTGTTGTTGTGTAATGCACATTTAATACTTGAAAAGACAAACAAACACTTAACATTTAAAACAGTTATATTCACAATAAACGGTCTTCGTTTCAACTATTTATGTTTTTTTTTTAATTATTATTTAATGTGTTTAATATCAAGAACTGTAAAAAACTGTAAAATATATTTTAAAATAGCAGTGAGGTAGAGTTCTTTGCATATAGATAATGATATAGAAATTTGTTTTATTTTTGTGTGTGGTCATCTTGGGGCAGTAGTAAAAGATTTTATTAAAATTTATTTTAATAAATGTGTGTCTTTTTTTAAATTTTATATCTAAATATTATTGTATACTGATTATCTTGTTGTGTAATTTTTTTATTATTAATTATTAATGAGATTGCAATAATGCATACTTAAATTCTTTGTGTCTGCCTTTGTGTTTATTGCCTTTTTGTTTTTTTGAATAAAAACCATTTCTAAAATTCTCTTTTTGTGTATTTGTTTCAGTTTTCAAAATTTTTGTATTTTCAAAATCAAAAGTATTTTTTTTTTCGGTGGAGTGGTTTGTTAGAGCAGTTTTGTTGCGTTTGTCGTATTTATGACTATTTAGTCTGTTTTAAATATTGGCTTGTTTGTCCTATGTAAACGTTATCACAGTCCTTGCAAGAATTTCATATATAATATGGCTTTTTTGTTTTTTCAATTTTGCTCTTGAGATTTGAAGATAATTTTTAAGTAATTTGTGGCCCTTATGGCAAACTGTAATATTTTCATTTTAAAAATGTTTTGAATATTTTCAGAGAGTGTAGGAATGTACGGTAAGTATATATTATATATATATATATATATATATATATATATATATATATATATATATATATATATATATATATATATATATATATATATATATATATATATATATATATATATATATATATATATATATATATATATATATATATATATATATATATATACTTTAGAAGTGGTTTCTTTTCTTTGCCTTGTTTAGGTATATTGTTTTATTATTTAGTATTCTTGGGTTTAAAGGCCGATAAAACAAAATTTTCTAATTAAAATATAATTTTAAATTAACGTTTCGGCTCTCTAGTATGAGGCCTTCATCAGAACGTCTGCAAATACAAAGAGAAAAACACAATAGAGCTGTGACTAATTACAAAAATTAATATAGTTACCTTATAAGTAGAGATTTCCATGAGTAGTCAGTGTTAAAATTCAACATAAACACACATTTTTAAACGATCACTTAAACGATTATTTTATACATAATATATTACAAACATAGCGACACAAATTTAAAATTTCTTAATAAAATGCATCAGCCTTTATGAGTATTATTTTTGTTTTTTTTTAATTTAAATTAAGGAATTTATTTGTTTGTAACAATTCACGATAGCGACATCTATGGTATATTAACAAAATATATGTTAATCCACTGCATTAAAATTACGGAGATTTTTTTAAAGTTTTTCTCATGGTATAGTATCAATTTGATGGTATTGTTAAAAGGTGGCAGCATTTAGAGATTTAAGTATTTTTGTTGATTAAAATTTTTCTTAAATATGTTATTTTTATTATTACTTAAATTTAATAGTTACGTAATATGCTAGAAATCAACTGAGTAGATTGTAGTATAATTTGCTTAAATTTTTTGTATCAGTTTTTGCATTTACTGTATTTTTTCGTTTTTGTATACATATCATTTCCTGAAATTGTCTTTTTTTTGGATTACTTTCAGTTTTAATTTTTGTGTTATTGAAGTCAAATGAATTGTTTTGTTCTTGTGTGTGCTTTGTGAGGGCTGTTTTGTTTTTTTTGTCGTATTTGTGGGCATTAAGTCTGTTTTTCAGATACTGGCTAGTTTGCCCAATGTACACATTTTGGCAGTTTTTACAAGGGATCTCATAAATTATATTACTTTTTTTATTTTTGTCAATTTTGTCTTTTAGATAACTGAAATTTTGTTTAAGAAGATTGTGCCCCTTATGAGCCACTGTTATATTTTCTTTTTTGAATAGTTTTTGCAGGTTTTCAGATAATTTTGGTACGTATGGTAAAGAGAGATGAGTTGTTTTGGCACTATTTTTTTGAGGTTTTGGTGTACTATTATAAAATTGATGAAAAAAAAACAAAAATAATACTCATAACGGCTGATGCATTTTATTAAGAAATTTTAAATTTGTGTCGCTATGTTTGTAATATATGTATACAATAATCGTTTAAGTGATCGTTTAAAAATGTGTCTTTATGTTGAATTTTAACACTGACTACTTGTGTTTTTCTCTTTGTATTTGCAGACGTTCTGATGAAGGCCTCATACTAGAGAGCCGAAACGTTAATTTAAAATTATATTTTAATTAGAAAATTTTGTTTTATCTGCCTTTAAACTCATATATATATATATATATATATATATATATATATATATATATATATATATATATATATATATATATATATATATATATATATATATATATATATAATATATAATAATATATATATATATATATATATATATATATATATATATATATATATATATATATAATATATATATATATATATATATATATATATATATATATATAATATATATATATATATATATATATACAGGAGTCCTGCAGCTCACCTCCGTCTTATGTAGCTCATTTATTATTCACTGTAAAATTTTCATATTTTGCAGACGTTACCTTTAACCTACGGTGCATTTCAGAAAAATAATTTTGGTTATACAGGGTGTCGCAAAAAGTGTGACGTCACGATGGTGTATTTTTTAAATGGAACACTGTGTATTTTTATATATTTAGGTACCTCTTGTAGTCAACTATAATCCTGTAAAATTTTGTCAACATCGGTTCAGTAATTTCGAAAAAAAAAATTAAATATTAAAAAAAACTGTTTTTGCACTATTGTATTTAAAAATGAATAAAAATACCCATAGGGCTTGATTAATAAATTAAACAAGAAACTTATTAAGTAGGGTTATATCAGTCGCTTATGTCATGTTTGGTTAAATTGAACTGTACAGGGTGTCCCAAATTTAGTGTCAAACTCTTCAAATTTGAAAGCACTTTATTTTTCTTATTTTAAATACGAGCCCCTGTATATTTTTAGGTCGTTAGATGTAGAATTAAAAAACAAACATTTTTCTAATTATAACCCTATCGAAATTCCTGACACATTAAAAGTTATTCGTTGAAAACTCATTTTCGCATCTATTTTAATAGCAATAACATTGAATAAAAATGATAGGTGGCTATGAAAAACAATTTATTAACATTGGAGTTTATTTAACTTACAAAATCTTAGTTTGACATATTATAAAAATTCCAGTAAATAATTATTATTTATTAATTGAAATAAAATTAATTTTAAAAAACCTTTAAATGTTAAATAAACCTAATTTTTAATTTTTAATACTTTCGGCTAACATTTATGTAACTTCAACCAATTTTTAGGTAATAATTAACGTTATTCGGAAACTCTAATGCCAATAAATTGTTTTTCATAGCCACCTATCATTTTTATTCAATGGTATTACTATTCAAATACATGCAAAAATGAGTTTTCAACGAATAACTTTTAATGTGTTAGGAATTTCGATAGGGTTATAATTAGAAAAATGTTGTTTTAATTCTACATCTAACGACCTAAAAATAAGGCCTATTTAAAATAAGAAAAATAAAGTGCTTTCAAATTTGAGGAGTTTGACACTAAATTTTGGACCCCTGTACAGTTCGAAATAACCGAACGACATAAGCGACTGATATAACCCTACTTAATAAGTTCCTTGTTTAATTCTATTAATCAAGCCCTATGGGTATTTTTATTCATTTTTAAATACAATGGTGCAAAACAGTTTTTATATTTTATTTTTTCTCTGAAATTACTGAACCGATGTTAGCAAAATTTTGAGAAAGATAGTTGTCTCAAGAGGTACCTAAATATATACAAAAATACACAGTGTACCATTTAAAAAATGCACCATCGTGACGTCACCTTTTTGCGACACCCTGTATAACCAAAATTATTTTTCTGAAATGCACCGTAGGTTAAAGGTAACCCTGCAAGATATGAAAATTTTACAGTGAATAATAAAAGGCTACATAAGACGGAGGTGAGCTGCAGGACCCTTATATATATATATATATATATATATATATATATATATATATATATATATATATATATATATATATATATATATATATATATATATATATATATATATATATATATATATATATATATATATATTTTTTTTTTTTTTTGAAATGTTAGTACTAACGTATGGTGGTCTTTTGAGTCCAAAAAAAAAGCAAATAAGCCTAAAGTTTTAAAGATTGGGGACGAGGAAAACACTACTATAGTTATTATTTTTAATAGTAATATAAATGCATAAGTTACATTCATATCATTCCGCCAGTTTATTTAGCAATCTGTCTGCTGCAGTTGTTTTTTTACTTTTTGCAATAAAATTTGGTCTAAGGGTTTATTCTATTGGTCTTAGAAAATAAAATAACTATGTAGATATGTTATACAGGGTGTCCCAGAATATTTGGACAATCTCTCGGAATCTAATAGAAAACCCAAAAAATATTATGACAAGTTTCCATAAACTTTTTTCCTACAAGCTTTCCTACGGAGATACAGGTACATAACGGACGTCCCTGAAAATTCTTTTTGTTTAACTAACTTTTAAAATACTAGGCGTTATGTAATATATTTTTTAATATGCTGGTTACTGGATAAGTCGCCCTAAAATTAACTTATTAAATCCTATTTGGCTCATTTAGTTTGCCCGGGACGGACTAGCTCTGACACAATAATAGCAATTTTCTTAAGACCCTGTATGATAATGGCTTAACAATATTATTTTTGAATAGCTTTAACCTTAAACTAAAAAAAAAACTGTTTACGAGAAATAAAATATCATGTTTGGTAATTTTTTACAATATACAGGGTGTTGTACGTTAATATTTATGGAGCCAATTTTTGGGTCCATTTAAAGAAGAAAACTTCATATGAACGTATGTTCTAAACGATGTCAATCAAGAATACCTTTTTTTTAGTTTAAGGCTAAAGCTATCCAAAAATAATATTGTTGAGCCTTTATCATACACGGTGTTAAAAAAATTGCTATTATTGTGTCAGAGCTAGTCCGTCCCTGGCAAACTAAATAAGCCAAACATGATATAATGGGTTAATTTTGGGGCGATTTATCTAGTTACCATCATATCAAAAAATATTTAATTGCGCCTAGTATTTTAAAAGTTATTTAAACAAAAACGATTTCCAGGGGCGTCCGTTATGTACCTGTATCTCCGTAGGGGAGGGTCATAGGAATAAAGTTTATGGGAACTTGTCATAATATTTTTAGGTTTTCTATTAGATTCCGAGGGATTGTCTACATATTCTGGGGCACCCTGTATATGTATCCCAAGCAATACACCTAAAAAGGCCCATAACACGTGCGATTAACGAGGTAAGGCTGCAGCATAGCCCGCTTTTTTGTGATCAATGGGAACCAATAGAATGGAGCAAATTGGCAAGTGAACACAAGGTAACACGACTTTTATCATCTACGACTCGGCGACAATGTAGTCGAAACTCAGTTTTTCGTGCCGGTTGTGTTAACAAGTGTATTGCATAAGTTTTAGTAGTCCTCGATGGTATGTTCAAGAACCTCCGTCCCCCGGGGGAGCTTATTATGTTAATATCTCTGACGTAATTAAATATTTAGGAATCTTGTGTGACGCGTTATTTAGGGCGTGGCTAATACTATCTGTCAAATGTCAAATGTCACCTGTCAAATGTCAAATGTCACCTGTCACCTGTCATATGTCAAAAACCCCGTGACTTGGAAAATGGCTGTTATGCGTAGCATACTTGTGCTAAGACCTAATATTGATTTGCGCAAACTCGGAAATTTTAGGTTATGCCTTTCGGGCGCTATCGACTAAAATCGTTATTTAACCCTGATGATGAGTCTAAGGCGCGCGGTTTAAATTTTTTAAAATTAGTGTAACGTCGTATCTATCGAATAGCGAAAACCGCATGACGCCATCTTTAGCCATAAAGGCGCTACAGCTGTTTAAAAATCGTCGAAATTCATCAATTAGCGATTAGGACGGTAACCCTATTGTAAATTGATCATTGCGCTCTTAGTATTACGTCTAAAGGAATAAAACTTAGCCAAAGGATAGTTGTTTACGTCAATAATTTCAAGGCCAAATGTCAAAGGTCAAACCTAACATGTGGGGGCCCCCACCTTAAGCACCAGTCCTGGGGGCTTAAGCGTGGGCCTAAACCTTATATTCAGCTCGTATAATTTAAACCATAATTTTGGAATAATAAAACACATTGTATATATTAAATTAATTTATTTAAACCACATATACAGGGTGAATCAAAAATGTAGGAGATATATTTTAAGGTCTTACGTAAGCGTTGAAAAAAATGGTGGCCATCAAATGTCAAAGGTCACGCAGATCCCCAATGATGATGAGGATGGTTAAAATTGAAACGTTGTTTAATACATCATCTTGAACTAAGAATTATATATTGTATGTAAACATCTTTAACCATAAAGGCACAACAGCTGTTTAAAATAAGTTGAGAGACGTCAATTAGCGATTAGTACGGTGACCCTATAATAAATTATTCATTGTGATCTTGGCGCCTAAAGGAATAAAACTTAACCAAAGAATAGCTGTTAATGTCAATAATTTCAAAGTCAAACTTGTCAAACCTAACATGTATGTTGTCTCCGCATAGGCTCGGTGCTTAAGAGCAGATAACTCATAATTTTTAAATATTAAATAATAAAACAGGCTAGACTGATAGGAACAGATTTGTATCAAGTTGTGAAGGTTCACCATTTATTTCGTCAGAAAAAAATTTGGTAGGACCTCTTAATGAGAATCTGATGCCTACACTTTGATGGTAATAAACACCATATTTTTGAAAAAAAATAGGTTAAGAATAATAAATTTACCATTTAGGTTTTTATTCAAAAAATTATTCTAAAATACAGGCGATAGATTTTCTAACAAACAAGCTGTCAAAACTCTTAAAGTGGTTATAGACTATAAAGGTATCAAGTTATTAAAAATATATTCAAAAAAATTACAACTAAAAAGGGTAATCCGTTATCATATAGAAAGTACATACTAGTAAATATTATTTATTAAGGTCATTGTAGTTCAGGGCCTCCAAATAACAGCCCTGTATTTTTAAATAACAGCACCGTATTTTCAAATAACAGCCCTGTTTTTCCAAATAACAGCCTTGTATTTCCAAATAACAGCCCTGTTTTTCCAAATTACAGCCCTGTATTTTTAAATAACAGCACTGTTTTTCCAAATAACAGCCCTGTATTTTCAAATAACAGCCCTGTTTTTCCAAATAACAGCCCTGTTTTTCTAAATAACAGCACTATATTTTCAAATAACAGCCCTGTTTTTCCAAATAACAGCCCTGTATTTTTAAATAACAGCCCTGTTTTTCCAAATAACAGCCCTGTATTTCCAAATAACAGCCCTGTTTTTTCAAATAACAGCCCTGTATTTTTAAATAACAGCCCTGTTTTCCCAAATAACAGCCCTGTTTTTCCAAATAACAGCCCTGTATTTTTAAATAACAGCCCTGTATTTCCAAATTACAGCCCTGTTTTTCCAAATAACAGACCTGTATTTTCAAATAACAGCCCTGTTTTTGCAAATAACAGCCCTGTTTTTCCAAATAACAGCACTGTATTTTCAAATAACAGGGCTGTTATTTGAAAATTCAGGGCTGTTATTTAAAAACAGTGCTGTTATTTTAGAAAGGGCTGTTAAAAACAGGGCTGTTATTTGAATCGTTTATTTTAAAAACAGTGCTGTTATTTTACGGGCTGTTATTTGGAGAAACAGGCTGTTATTAAAATACAGGGCTGTTATTTGAAAACAGGGCTTTATTTAAATACAGGGCTGTTTTGGAGAAAACCTTTTGTTATTTGAAAATGCAGTGTTTATTTGGAGAAACTAGGGCTGTTATTTGGAAAAACAGGGCTGTTATTTGAAAAACAGGGCTGTTATTGGAAGGAAAAACAGGGCTGTTATTTAAGAAATACAGGGCTGTTATTTAAAAATACAGGGCTGATTTGGAAAAACAGGGCTGTTATTTAAAAATCACTGGTATTTGGAAAAGGGCTGTTATTTAAAAAGACAGGGCTGTTATTTGGAAAAACAGGGCTGTTATTTGAAAAAATAGTGCTTTTATTTGAAAAACAGGCCTGTTATTTGAAAATACAGGGGGTGTTATTTGGAAAAACAGTGCTGTTATTTAAAAATACAGGGCTGTTATTTGGGAAAAACAGGGCTGTTATTT
>JAHBCN010006570.1:0-5000 GCA_019359885.1 Listronotus oregonensis
GACGGTCGTGTGACGGAAGACGTTCGCGTTTTCCGCGCCTTCCGTTTTTCGATCCGATAGCGAACGCGTGCACTTTTCTCCTGGTAGGACGTCGCGATCCGTTGGGTGTCGGTCTACGGCTCGCGGTGGAGCCCGGACACACGGCTTGCCGTCGCGTCCGGACCCGCGTGTCCCGGCTGACTCGCTCGACGGTATACGAAAGGTTTAAGGCCGCTCTCGGAGCGTTCGGCTCGTCGCAAGCGCGCCAGATGTGTCGGCGATCGGACCTGGTGCCGGTTCTGACCTCTGGTGACTGTTGGCGGCGAAGTTCTCGAACAGACCTTTGACCGATCTGCGACGCTATAGCTTTGGATACTTTCAGGACCCGTGTAATGGATTCATGGCAAAGGCTAAGGACATAAACTTGAAAGGTTAGTCCCTAGTACTTGTTAGGTCATCAGTCTATTGCACGTATCAAAGCCATTGACCGTGAAGGTTAATAAGAGATATAGTTTATGTTATGTTATTATTTAATATTAGTTTATATAACAAGACTGATATATTATTGTAAACTGTGTATAGTAATTGATGTTTGTTTAATGTTTAAATATGTATATAATAACTTGATTTAGACACAGTAAGATTAAGATACCATAAGATACCATGAGATACGTTTAGATACGATTAGATATATTTAGATGCAGTAAGATAAGTTTTATACCATTTTTTATATATTTATATTAAAGTATGTTTTATACAAAGTCTCTTGTTTGACTTCTTGACGTGTACCAGATACTACGAACCAAGTGCAAGCAGAAGTACACTACATGGCGACCCTGCCAGTTACATGTTGAGAAGTTAAAAAAAGTGCATGCCGTCCAGTGATATGGTAAACCGTCCAGTGATATGGTAAATAGACGCTAATATGGGCAAATCATCTTCCAAACATGCGGAAATTACTGACTCTGGAGTAGTCAATTCAAATTTCATCGTGGAACAAGAAAGCATCCAAGTGCCTACCGATGTAAGAGTTCTACTATATATATTGACAGTTGTTGTTGTATTGCTGTTTCTACTAAAAATAAAGCAGACCTATCGGAAGCAACTTAAGAAGAATCTGTCCAGAAGTATGTATTTCAAAACTCCAGCAGCAGAACCCAGCGTAGTTTGAGAAGTCCCAGAACCAGAAATAACCCCACAGCAAGGATCAACCCAGAACACAGACAGCAGTATAGTATGTAAGTTATTAGGAAAAAATTTTTTTATTATTATTATTTGTATATTTTTTTTATGAACATTGTGTTAAAGTCTGCTCGACGCTCAAGTGCTCTTAAAACATTTTTATTAGTCTGAAAATTATTATTTTTAATTTTATTACAATATTATGGTATTTAATTCGCTAAAAAGCATATACGAAAACTCAGTTAAATTGTGCGACATTATAAAGAAAGAGCCAAAAGAACGCCGACTAGATTTAATTAGAGTAAATAATTTAATTCTAGAAGTAGGGAAGTTAGAAAATAAGTTTCATAATATACAAAAAGAGGTCCAAGCATCTGCTATTGACGACCCAAACGTTAAAAAATCATATTCAGATTATAATATAGCTATTGAATCTCACCTTTTTAAATCACGTTCTCTCCTGAACGAAAGACTAAAAGATTTAGTTAAGGAAAATAACCCAACTGAACAATTAGAAAATAATAGTAATACCGAGAAAATAAATATGGCGGAAAAATTTGATTTAAGAACAGCGGTATCTTTGTTACCATCTATGGATAACACGGAAAGTAGCATTAAACAGTTAATTGACGCAATTGAGTTATATAGCAGTCTTATCGACGATAATGGGCAAACCTTATTGATTAATTTCGTTTTAAAAACAAAATTAACGCAAAATGCAAAACTACGGTTAGAAAACTCGTATGGTACAGTGGAACAACTAGTAGGGGATATAAAAAACCGGTTGTTAACGAAAAAATCACCAGCAGTTTTATCAACTCAATTACATAACGCAAGACAAGACGGCAGAAGTATCGACGATTACGCAAAGTTGATCGAGACACTATTGGTCGATCTAACGATAGCGCAGGCCGATAATAATACAGCCGCAATGGGAGTGTTGCGAGGGATTAACGAGAAAATTGCAGTAAACGCTTTTGCAAATGGACTTAGGAGTAACGAACTAAGGACTATAGTAAAGGCCAGGAATTACCAAAACTTAAAAGACGCAGTTTTAGCGGCTAGGGAAGAAGAGTTAACAAAACACCCTCAGCCTAATGTGTTTCACATGAAAGGCTCAAAAAACTTTAATTACAGGCCACATAACCAGGGAAGAGGTAACAAAAATAATTATCGCCCCTTTGATAATTATAAGCCAAACCCACAGGCTAATCTAAACTACCAAAAGAGAACCAATACTAAAAACCACAGGTACATACAAAACAACCGAAGTCGGGGTCAGTTTCATGGCCAAGGTCGGAACAGACCGACGAACCGAGTGTATTGTGCTGACACTAGCAAGGACGATTTGAATACAAACAAAAACACAAGTTCAAACGCGAAGCAGTTTTTTCTTGCCTAACGAAAATAACAAGGTATCATGTTACAATATAAACGCGCTAAATTACATAAGTGTTAATTATAATGGAAGAATATTATTGTTTTTAATTGACTCAGGTGCAAGCATTTCTTGTATTTTTCATAACTCTTTAATTAATAATGAAATAGTAAACACTAGAGAAAAACTAAAAATAAAAGGAATAGTGGGATCAACATTGGCTATTGGTACCACAGAAATTAATTTTTCAATTAGGAATGAAAAATTTTCCAATAAGTTTGTTGTTGTAAAAAATTTCGATTCTCATATACAGGGAGTATTAGGTGTAGATTTTCTTTCTAAATATTCAGCAATAATTAATTACGAAACATTTTCAATTTCTTTAAAAAATAAGAATGGGATACAAAATGTAGTGCCACTACAATCTAAATATGATTATTATACTATAATTCCCCCGAGATGCGAAGTAATTAAATATTGTTACACGGATGAAAGAGATGAGTGCGTTGTGATGAATGATTTAATATGTGAAGGAGTAATTGTAGCAAGTACCTTAGTAAAACCAGAAAATAACGAAATTCCGGTACGAATAATGAATGTAAACGAACGAGAAATTAGGGTAAAAAATTTTCAGCCAAAGCTAAATAAACTAACAGATTACGATGTGTGCAAGTTTGAAAAAAGTGAGATATCGGTCCAAAGGGTAGAAAAAGTGCTTAATCTGATACAGACACCTTCAGCAAATATCGAAGAAAGTAACTCAATCCATAGCATTTGTGTTAAGTATGCAGACATTTTTCACTTAGATGAAGATCCTTTAACAGTAACCAATGCCTATCAGCAAAAAATAAGGCTAAAGGAAGATGCACAACCTGTATATATCAAGCCATACAGATTGCCACATGCACAAAAAGAGGAGATACATAAACAAATCGGCGAAATGTTACGAAAAGGCATCATTGAGGAAACAAGGTCGGAATGGTCTTCACCCTTGCTAATTGTGCCGAAAAAAGCAGATAGTAATGGTGTTAAGTCACATAGGGTAGTGATTGACTACAGAATGCTCAATAAAAAGTTAAGGGATGACGAAAAGTTTCCATTGCCAAACATTACTGAGATTTTGGACTCCTTGTCCGGAGCAATATATTTTTCTCATTTAGACTTAGCGCAAGGATACTACCAGGTAGAATTACATCCTAAAAGCCGACCGTGCACAGCATTTATGACAGAGAGAGGGCAATTCCAGATGAAAAGATTGCCTATGGGTCTAAAAATTAGCCCAAGTGCATTCTCCAGGCTCATGACAGTGACAATGGCTGGATTAAACTATGAATCATGCTTTGTCTACTTAGACGATCTAATTGTCTTTGGTAACTCTTTACAAAATCATAACAGGAATTTGCTAAAAGTTTTTCAGAGACTCAGGAAAGCAAACTTAAAGCTTAATCCGAGAAAATGCGAATTCTTAAAGAAGGAAATTCTCTATCTAGGACATATCATATCGGCAGATGGTGTTTCACCAGACCCAGAAAAAATTCGAGCTATGGTCGATTATCCAGTTCCAAAAACTACGGAGGAGGTAAAGCGATTTGTCGCATTTGCTAATTACTATAGGAAGTTCATTAGGAATTTTGCAGAAATAGCCCAACCGTTAAATAGTCTGAGTCGTAAAGGCAAAACTTTTCAGTGGACAGACGAGTGTAAACATGCATTCGAAACACTAAGGCAGGCGTTGGCAAAGCCTCCTTGTTACAATATCCAGATTTTTCAGAAGAAAACGAGTTTGTGCTCAGAACAGATGCTAGCGGATACGCATTAGGTGCGGTTTTGTCAAATTCAAATGACAGACCGGTCGCCTTTGCTTCCAGAACATTAAATAAGGCAGAAAGGCTTTATGCGACGATAGAGAAAGAATTGCTCGGGATAACATGGGCAGTAAAGCATTTCAGGCCATATCTCTATGCCAGAAAGTTTAAAATTTTAACCGACCATCGTCCGTTAATTTATTTATTTAATTTGACAAATCCGTCAAGCAGATTAACGAAATTTAGGTTAATATTAGAAGAGTACGATTTTACGGTACATTATGTCAAAGGTTCAGAAAATGTGACAGCAGACGCACTATCGCGTATAGTCATAGAATCTAAAGACTTAAAAGGAATGAATGAAAAAATATGTGAGAGTGTGAATGTGTTAACTAGAGCTCAAGTTAGAGATAGAGCGGGTTTTGACACAAAACCAAAACCAAAGTCAAAACCAGAACTAACCACAACCGTGGAGACAAAAGACGTACAGACCGGAGGCGATAGGCTTGATCACCCTGTTGTAGCCGAGGTTTTAAAACGTCCCAATGACACGATTGAATTAAAAATAGTGTCTAAAACAGAGTTTGCAAAACTTAAAAAATTGCAATTTTACCAGTACTGTGATAATTTTATTTACAATGTGAATTCACAAACTA